>JANTPZ010132312.1:0-14046 GCA_025593235.1 Vachellia pachyceras
CTATTCAAGAAAACAAACCAATGAAATGGTAGAAGAGGTTGCAAGGAGTAGAAAAATGTAAAGAGTTTGGTTGCTTGGAACTTTACCTTGTTGTTGTGAGAGCTTCTTCTTCCTCTTCCTCTTGCAAAAATGGTGTCCTTGTGAGCTAAAAGGGAGAGAAAAATCTGACCATATGAGAGAGGGAGAGTGGACGGGAATGGGGGGAAAAATGGGGAATTATCCAATTAAATGTTCTCTTGAAATAATGAAGGGTTGAGATTAAAACTTAATGGTTAAGTCTTCTCTTGGATGCTTGAGATTGTGCCACTTATCAAGCTCATGTGGAGGGTGAAAAGGTGTCATAATTACTCTCAACCATCACAGTTATGACTTAGTTGAGCTGACTAGATCCATTTTGTCCAGTTACTTGATCCGGTGGCATGCATTTCCGTAATGTACTCTTTATACGGGTAATTATCTTTTTACTTTTCCGGAGACTTTCTCTCTCATGTGGAACCATTACCTAGGCCTCCTTACCTAGGTGGCATCATGTCCTAGCCTATAGCATCTTTGCGTTTCCCTCATAACTCGTCAGGATTCCTCGATTTGCTTGGAACACCGTAAAATGTGCATCTGGCGGCCAATTTGACTTAAGGGCATGGAAAAATTCTATAATTTTCCCTAATGCTCCAGCCCTTTTCCTTTCTTCCAAATTCTTCCCAGATTTTTCATAATGAATTTTCTAAGAAAATAATTTTTCGTGACTTTCGGTCACTGTTGTTCTCCGTACTTTGAAACTGCCCGCACTTGACACCGGGTAATAATTTTATTAAATACTTTATGGCCCAAAGAAACTTTTCTCAGTTTGGGTCTCCGGCATTTTAGGACTCCTGCTACCTCAAATAATTACACTCTGTCTTCCAGTCCTCTAAAAACCCTTAATTACAAAAATGCCATTACATTTTTTACTTTGTCCATAATAACGAAAATGCCACTTTCTTTCTTACTTTTCTCATAATTACCAAAATGCCATCACTTTTTCTACTTTTTCTTAATTCCAAATTACAAAAATGACTTTGATATTTTTTGTCAACTTTGACTTTTAATTTGACTTTGACTTTTTGGTCAACTTAGACTTTTTGTTGACTTTTGACCAAATTATCAAAATGTCCTTGTTATTTGATGACATTTTGTGCCCTATGCCTTATCATTCAAAATGACCATTTTACCCTTATTATTAGGCCAAATGACCATTTTGCCATTTGGTCATTTTTACTTGGAATTTTCAAGGCCAAGGACTTAGTTGATCATCCTTTCTTGTCTATAGGCATTTTCATTTCTATTTTTCGTATTTATGGGGCTCAAATCATTTCGTATTCATCTGTTTGGCGTTTATTTCTATATACGAAATTTGGGATATTACAGTGGCTAGGGTTAAGGAGGAGAAGAATGAGAGAGTAGAGAGAAAAATGTAAAGAGAGTGAAAATCTCAGTGTGGCTGCTCCTCTCTCATTTTATGTGCAGAAATTATCCTAAAAAGGGTTCTCAACCTCTTGGGTCGAGTGAAGGATGTGGGATGGTTATTCTTTCCATTTGGATCTTGATCTGGTTAATGATTCGTGATATTTGCATTGGTGAACCTCTCCCGAGAGTTCTTCTGTTTGCACGCTTGATCATTGGCCGTGGCGAAGAATGAATTGTGTCGAGGTGAAATATTCCAAGGCTGCCTCCTCACGTTCTTTGCCAAAGTTCCTAAAATGAAATAGCAAAGATTTGAAGTATCTCTTGCTCACGATTAGGATTAAGCGCAAATATATCGTATTTCATAGCAATTGCACCCAAAATCAAGCTAATCAAAACAAACAACTCTAGTTTCCAAATTAAGCTCAAGAAAGGTCATGATGGGCCAAAATGGCATCTAATACTTTGGAAATTCAGGCAAAACAAGTGAAGAAATATGGCTCAATTAGCAAAATATGGTGAGGATGGACAAATGGATAGAAGAAAGGATAAATAAAGAAGAAGGACCTTATGAGTATGGAATGGCTCTCTTTGCTGCTATGTGATGGGGTATCTGGAAAGCAAAGTGTTAATTTGTATTTGAGCATATGGAGTTAGATGCTCTACAATATGTAGGGGGCGATTAGAATGGTGAATGAATATTGGACAACAATGGAGAACAGAATAAGAAGGAATGGAGCAAAAAAGCAAATGGAGAGAAAGACTATGTGGGAAAAAACAGAATGGGGGCTACAAAATTAATGTGGATGCTGCTTTTAATTAGAAATCTAAGGCTGCTGCAATTTAGATAATAGGAAGGGATTGGGAGGCAAGGTACATAAGAGGAATAAGCAGATTTATCAATGTAGAACCTGCTTTTCAAGTTGAGTGTCAGGCAATGGTAAAATCAATGGAAGGAGTAAACATGTGGGGGAACAATGTGACAGTGGAGACAGATTGTGAGAAGCTGTATGGGAGAATGACCAATGAAAAATTAGAAGGATGTGAATGGGAGAGCATAGAAGTGATGGAAGAGTGTTTAAGGCTTCTAGTAGAGGTGAGGAACAATGGCTGGCAAGTGACACTAGTAGCAAGGAAAGGAAATAGATCTGCTAATTACTTGGCAGCTAGAGCATTGAGAGAAATGCTACCACAAGGATGGCTTACTAAGACACCATCCTCTTTGGTTCAGATTATGAAGGAAGACAATGAAGGGACCCAGTAAACGGCTCAAGGAAGACTAGGTATTGGCTAAGGTAATAATACAGTAGGATAGAAACTGAATGTTACAGTAGGATTAGGATGTTGGAATGTTAGTTTAGCTTACTTTCTTTTTCTAGTTTTAGTTGTGTGATAGCTTGTAATTCTTATGATTTTGTGAGAGTTTTTATTTGGCTTTGGCTATTAGTGATTGTATGACTTTTTTTCTAATATCAATTTTGTTTTGCTCAAAAAAAAGTAGTAAATTCTCTAACTTTTATACTTACATTGATATTGATTGTCAATTGTGCATTTTCCATGTTGATAGTATACGATTGATGAGTGAACATGCAAGTCTTCACTTGATGATTAATGATAATGATATGCCTTGGCAAAATGAATATATAAGGACTTGATGTTAGTGTTGCATGTTTAATTTTCATGGCTTTTTATTATTGCACATTATGATTATGCATGTTAGTGTATTAGTTATAACAATTGCTATTGAGATTTTATGAATCTCATTCTCCAATACTAACACATTTTAGGGCCAAGTCCAAGAGTTAAGGCAAAGGAGAGCATAGGTAAGATTATGATTTGAATGTCAAGCCAAGTGGAGAAGTTATAAAACTTGATTTTGTGTATTTTTGGATTATTGTAGATTAAACTCCTACACTATGAAGCATGATAAATGTACTGTGTAGTTAGGCCAAGCATGCTACATTAATAGATGAATTCAAAATATGTGTGAAAGAAAGGAATATGAGCATTTGAACAAGGTCATAGAGGTGTTAGGATGGCTGCACTCAAGAGGGGGGTGAATTGGGTGTTAAAAAATTTCCGTTCAAAACTTAATTTATCAAAACATCCAAATCATAAGTTAATCAAAATAAAATATGAAAATAGATTGAGTAAAACGAAGTAACTAGAAATTAGAGAAGATGAATGAAGGATAAACACACAACAATTTATCCTGGTTCGGCCCTCTCTAACCTACGTCCAGTCCTCAGACTCCTCGGAAATTTTCAATCCACTATAACATCCAAGTTTAAACCAGGTACTTGGAAAACCATTACAACCACAAGTTCACTATGGACACTTGCAAAGATGTTTCAAGTTCGTCACGGTGGGTACTTGAGAACCCCATAAATGTTTCCAGGCATTTATGAAACCCACTCAAGTTTGTAACGGTTGGTACTTGAGAAACCTTTACAATCACTCCCCCTTACCACATGTAAGGTTATACTCTGTTTCACTCAGGTTTATCCTAAGCAACTCTCAAAGTTTGGGATGATTACATTTGGGAAATGCTTCACTCTATGAAGCGGATTGTATTGACATTGAAGCTCATGGAGAAGTATAATATCAGAGTCCTAAAGTTGTTGTGTGATTTCCTCGAATCTACACTTCTGTTTTGTGTTCGGTGACTCCATATACTTCATCTCCTTTCTCTATCGTTGCTTCCTCATATTTATAGATGTTGGCAAATTATACCCGTTGGAGAGGAGCATTGTATTTTCTGTTCAGCTTTGGCTCTTGTGCTCTGTTCTTCAAACTTGGTCTGCTCTGACAGATTTGTTTGTTGAAAGAGAAAGAATAGCTGTTGGAGTCCTTACAAGAAGCAAGTATTTGTTGAAGAGGATTAATCCATTAGAAACTGATTTGCTTCCGTTATACTTCTGCTTAGTGTCTGACGAGGTTGTATAATGTTCTGCGTTAAATTGATCTGACACGAAGAGAGATGTTGACTGTGAATTTGTCCGTTGAGAGTCATGCTGAAAAAGTATTCAAAGGACCTATTCCCTATTGCTAAGTCAAGGCATAAAGCATTTATGAGAGCAGGTTAAATTGTTAAACACAGATATGGAAAGCTTTGCAAAGAGTAGGTAAAGCTGTCAAGAAATAGCTGTTGAAAGCAGTACTCGAATTTTGTTTCTTAATACTCGAGTGTTAAGCATAAAGAGTAAGAGCAAATTTGAACTCATAATGCAATACTCGAGTATTTAATTGAATGCTCGAGTTTTCATAATACTTTTGAAACAACTCGAGTGTTTGCTGGAAGTATTGTAGAACACTTTGATTCAATACTCGAGTTGCTTTAGAAGTGTTGAAAGAAAATATCAATACTCGAGTGTTGTAATCAGGTACTCGAGTTTTGTAAACACTTTTAGTTAATACTTGAGTTTTCAGGAAGAAGTTTGTAGTGAAAGCATTTTGAAAACCTTCAACACTCGAGTGTTCACTTACAGAACTCGAGTGTTGACAACACTTTCTTCATAACTCAAGTGCTCTAATGCAAGTGTTGTGTTTGTCTTGAAAAAGGTGTTCGATACTCGAGTATTGAAAACCAATACTTAAGTGTTGACAACACTTCCATTTGTAACTTGAGTGTTATGCTTCAAATGTTGCTTTGCATTTTGAAAATGAAATTTGATACTCGAGTATTACAAGCAAGAACTCGAGTGTTAATAACACTTCTTTCACAATGCTCGAGTTTCACATAAAATGTTAAGTTACAAAGCATTTTAAGTATCAATACTCGAGTGTTCAGAATACACAAATTGAGTTTTGTAAAACTCATATTTGTAACTCGAGTTATCAAAAAAGTTTCAGAACTGGAAAATATTTAGAAAGCACGAACGAGAGGAACTTGAGTTCTATGAAACCTGAGACACAACTCAAGTTTTCCCAAGTTAGAATCAAGTGTTATTGAATGTATTGAGAAAAAATTCTCTTCAGATCACGATACTCGAGTTTTGTAAATGCAAAACTCGAATTCTACTCCATTTTCGAACTTGCACGGTCACAGTCCAGATCTCAGCATATGGCTCAACTTGCAACGCCCATAACTCTCTTAATTCAATTCCAAACTTTGCAAACAATATGTCAATGGAAATCCCTGCATGTCTACTTTCACATGAAACATGAATAAGTCCAAATATGTTATATAAAGAAAGTTATGGCAGATACAATAAGCAAAGGTCAGTGATAAAGCGTTCAATTCGACCACCAAATTTGGAAATTTATATATCCTTCATCTGAAATCATTCGATTCTGTTCTAGGTGTCTATGAACTGCATGTTAAGTCTAGTTTCATAAAAAATTGGTTTCACATCAATTGGATCTGTATTTTGGGAGATACGGTCAAAAGACCAAACATATATCGAGATGACAGAAAACAGAGGAGGCCAATACTCGAGTGTTACGTTCCGATACTCGAGTATCAACTTCCAAAAGGCCAGCACTCGAGTTTTGTGACCCCAATACTCGAGTGTTGACTCCTAAAAGGCTAATACTCGAGTTTTGTGACCCAATACTTGAGTGTTGATTCCAAAATTCAATACTTCAAGTGTACACTCAAGTTTTGCTTCAAGTAATGCCATAGGAAACTTCAAAAACTCATCATACTCGAGTATTAAGTTCCAGAATTAGATTTGAACATCTAAATGAAGCTTAGATGAATGGTAACTCAATGTAAACATTTTAACATCCAAATATATTCAAAACCACATCATCCTCCAATTAAAATAATGCATAAATATTGTAGTAAATCAATATGCATTGTAAAACTTTTTGCTCTTTTATATTTGACATCATCAAAACTAATACTATCTAACAAGAGGGTCCAAAGCCCTTGATAAAAGGCAAAGTTAGAATAAGAGAGAGAAAGAGCAAATAAAATCCAATCAACAAGAAAATTTTCACCAAAATATTACACATCCCAAGCTTTAAAAAGAGCTAAAGCTTGTTAAATTTGGATGTGTGGGTAAAGAGTTATGGTTTTTCAATATTAAGGGAAAAATCTGAAAAATTGGAAAATGACTATATAAACAGTATTTTTCCACAAAATTTTCTGGAATGATTGGTCAAGAAATTGGATAAATGAGTATTTTTTTCCTATAGGGAACTTAATGGGATTCAATTAGATACTGGAACCAATTGATTTCGATTTTTCTACACTTCGTTATGAATTTTCAAGTTTGGCAAAAAAATCTGGAATTTACCATGTGAATGTGACTAATGAATAGTAACTCAGTTTCAAAGTTTTAAATTCACCTGTTGGGCCATTCCAAGTATTTCAAAGACTTTTAAGTGGTTCATTAATAGTCTCTAATGAGGCTGAAAAGATGTAAGTAAGGTCTTACATTATGCATAATAAAAATTCCAAAAAGCAGTGAGTTATAGAAAATGGCATGGACTTGAGATGCAAGGAAAGAAACAAAATCTAGAATATCCTTATTCTATTTGTTGGAATATGGGCCACCCTTGATGGATTAGGCCCAGAACACATTTTGGGGCAAAAGCGTTAATGAACAAACTTGTGGGAACAAAATTGTAATTTTCCCTAAAAGTTTGATTTAAAATGCAATTAACATGGGAACAGTTGTGAGCAGTTGCATTGGGCAATTGTATGTTTTTCATTATTAAGGGATCCCATGTATAGAAAAGACAGAAGCATGAAAAAATGCTCTCCCTTCCTTCTATGAAATATCTCTTCTCTCTAAATTGTGCATTTGCTGTGAGAAACGTTTTGGATCTAAACTTGTGATCCTTAACATGTGTGGGTATCTGTGGAAGCATCTACTCAATCATCTAAAGGTATGCCCAAAATCCTTCAGTGGTATCAAAGCATGTTAGTTCCTGAGGCAACCTTTTATCTGTACATATGTGAATTTTTTGCAAGCATGTTTATGAATTGTGCTGTGTATACGTAAATGTGTTCTTTCAAAGATCTTCAGTAATGCCTTGCTAGAAATGATGAGTGGAGGCCAAAGAGCCAGTGCATTGCCAACAAAGACGGCCGTATGGTGGCACATGAAGTGCACGCGCCTCCACCGAGAGTTGGAGTTATCCCATTTTTCCAATTTTTCTGAAATTAATTTTCTCTAGGCGCATGTCACCTCTAAATGAGTCACGACCTGTTACTAAAATCCAAAATTTCAAGAGCTTTATTTTGATATGCTATTTGCCTATTTTAAAGGCAATTCAGGATCTATTTTTGATGAAAATCAATGCTTGGTTAAGGATTTCTTGAAAAATTTTCAAAGCAATAATTCAAAATTCATTTTTTTAAAAAAAAAGGAGCAAGAAATATCAGATAGCACTAAAACACTGTTTTATGGATTAGTGTGTATTGAATATATGGATGAATATATTCCTAACGAGGATCCTGAGCAAGGATTTAAAGAGAATTTTGAGGGGAAACCGTTTAAAGAAGACCTTGAAGAGGATCATGAGGAATATCCTCAAGGGGAACTTGAGGAAGACCCAAAAGAGGATCCCTAGGAACCTCAATAAGTCTATTCCAACTCAGATCCTAAGTCCTTGTTCTCATTTACCTCAAAACCTCAAAGTAATGATGAGGAGGTTGACCAACCTTTTTCCCCCGCTAAGGCTGTAACAATAGTCGAATATGACACAATGAGAACGGCCAGAGTTAAGAATATAAAAATCATATATGGCATCATTGCGAGCTATGTCAACAGTATAACTGATAGTGAAATTGCAGAATTCTATGTGAATGTCATGATGAAGTATCGTACAGCAGTTAGAGCTGCAGGAAAATTCACATTATCAACCATGTGGGTTGATACAGTAAAGAGAACAACGAGACTTATGCTGAACAAAAACCAATACTTTAGAAGACTGAGGAAATAAATAGTCGATTATTGTATTGCAAATATCTAAAGATGTATTGTGCTTTAGATTTATGTGTTTACCCTCTATGTTTTGTCAACGTGTTTAAAACATAACTTGGTGTATGTTATGACTTAACGCATTGTGAATGTGACATGTTTAATTTATGTGAATTGTTATGAAATCATTATTGTTATTCGTATGATATGTCACCTTGTTACACTTTTGATAAGTGGGAGTTTTAGAAAATGAAACTTCTAAAAGTTGACAATTCAAGAAGTACTTATATAAAATTCTTGAATGAAAATAATGTAGTTACTAGAGTTTGTGTTATGGGAGGTACAAACATATTTTCCTGATCACAGATCTAGTAATCAAATTATCTTCTTGTAAAGAATAATATAAGTATAAGAATTGTATACTGTGATGTACTACATAATCGCTAAAAACTCAGCTTTATAAGAAAAAATTTGTTGATAAAATACCTTGTCACCTCAGACTTGAAAATGACAACAAAAAGCATAATTGCCAAGTCGAATAAAAGGGACAAGCTGAATGGTGACAACTGGGATATCTAACACCGTAAGATGCAATATATATTGGATGAACAAAAGGCCCTTGAGCCACTAACCACCATTTTGGTGGAACCTGAAGCTGGAACTACAACCCAGCATAAGAGGAACCTGGAGTTATACCAGGCTTGGAAAAAGAAGAACATTATTGCAAGAGTTACCCTGCAGAGCGCAATGGAAAATGACCTAATGTGTCAGTATGAAAAACATCCAACTGCACATGCCATGTGGGCTGCTCTTAGAGATAAGTTTGGTAGAATGTCAACCACTAAACTTAGGAGGCTGACGATCAAGTTTGACACTTATAAGGTTCAAGGTAATATATCTATAAAGCAGTATCTCTTAGACATGTCAAACATAATTAGAGAGCTCCAAGAAACTAGACAAACACTTATTGATGAGCAGCAAGTGTAGGCTGTAAACAGATCACTTCCCATGGTTGAGAACATATGAAAGTATACTTAACTGATAACGATAACATCATCACTTTTGATAATGTTGTGAAGCACCTTGAGCTTGAGGATGAACATCTAAAGGCATATAAGACTTCTAGGCATGCCTATTATATTGAGAATAAAGATCTTTTCAATGCCAAGCCCGATTTTAAGAAAAGTAAAATATTTCATGGAAAAGGCAGGAAGGATGTCCCTAGATTCAAAAGGGGAAAAAGAAATTTAAGAAGAAGGGATCTAAAGGCGGCATGAAGAAAGTTGACCTGCATAAGTCAAATGTTATGCCTGGTAGAAGATGGGTCACTTCACGAGGGACTGCCCTAGGCAAAATGACCATGGAAAGGTACTGGTGAATTATGTGAATTCACACATTTCTTATGTATCAAGTACATCTTTTCTAACTGAACCTATATCTTCTTCTTGGATTCTAGACTCGGGCTCAACAGACCATATAACAAAGGATCAAGTATCCTTCGTGGATTACCGTCGGTTGCTATATCAATGCAAATGGCTTTATGTTGGTAATAACGCAAACATTGAGGTCAAAGGCATAGGCACCTGCATACTAGCTTGCATGGTGGAAAGACCTTAATCTTACATTATGTACTTCATATGCCGGACATTCGATAGAATTTAGTTTTTATACTATGTCTTTTGAATTATAGATTTGATGTGAACTTTCATGGCAAGGTTTCTGACATTTTAGCAATGGGACCTTTTACTGTTTAGCTTTACTTTCAGGAAAGTTCTTTGCTATGGATGTTATTGGTAATCTCAACTTGCATGATTGTTTTGTTAGTTCCTCCAATATAACTTTTAACATGAATATCTGGCATGCTAGATTAGGGCACATAAGTCAGAATCGAATGATTAAACTAGCAAAAGAAGGTTTACTAGGTGAGGTTCCAAACATGGAAATGGCCTTGTGTGAAATTTGTTTAGCTAGTAAGGTAACTAGAAAACCTTTCGGTACAGGAACTAGAGCTGAAAATCCATTGTATTTGGTCCATTATGATATATGCGGTCCAATGAGTGTGAGGGCTAGGCACAGAGCTTGGTACTTTATTACCTTTACTGATGACTTTTCACAACATGATCACGTCTATTTGATCTCACATAAGTCTGAAGCACTAGAGTGTTTTAGACAATACATGAATGAGGTAGAGAATCAAATGGACATAGAATTAAAGTATTACGTACTGACTGAGGTCGTGAATACTTATCTGATCAGTTCAAAGAGCTCTGTGAAGAAAAAGGGATAATTAGGCAACTAACTATCCCTGGCACTCTGTAACAAAATGGAGTGTTTGAAAGAAGAAATAGAACTCTTCTAGACATGGTTAGGTCGATGATGGCTCAAACAAACCTACCAATTTTGTATTGGGGTGATGCTTTATTAACAGCAGCCTTCATACTTAACTGTGTACCCTCAAAAGTAGTTACTCCCACACTCTATGAATTATGGATGAAATGCAATCTAGATCTAAGTATCTTAAAACCCTAGGGGTCAACTGCATACATTCATAATGATTCCCATAAGTCAGGGAAGTTGGGTCATAGAGGAAAGAAATGTACCTTTATAAGGTACTCAAAAGAATCCAAAGGATACGTTTTTATTGGTGAAAATGAAGATGGAACAATAACTGAAATTGAATCAAGGGATGCATTTTTGGAAAGTGAATTTCCAAGCAGAGGAGAGATAGATCGAACAGTATCTTTTTATAAAACACAAGAAAAAGGTAGTACAAATCGATCTAATAATCCCCAATCGTCTCAATATATCGATATGAGTGGGAGATCAGAAGGCTCAGAAAGGCTTTTATAAAGGTCAAGACAAGATGTTTCTACAAGAAGGAGTTACAGGGGAAACATACCCAAAAAGCGCTTCCCAATGAGGGGAAGCACTCATGGTAACATTGAATAGAGATGATGAGCCACGTTCTATACAAGAAGCCTTGTCATGCCCTACCAAAAATAAATGGAAAAAAGCAATGGAAGAAGAGATCGATTCAATGAAAAAGAATCAAGTCTGGGGACTTGTTGGTCTACCAAAAGGTCGAAAGGCCAATGGGAACAAATGGGTTCTCAAAATAAAAAGAAAAGTGGATGGATCAATTGACAAGTACAAGGCACGTTTAGTAGCGAAGGTTATACACAACAGGAAGGTGTCGATTACGAGGACACCTTCTCACCTGTTGCATGCTTTAATTCCATAAGATTAATTCTGGCAATAGTAAACAGTTTAGATTTAGAGTTACATTAAATGGATGTGAAAACTACATTTCTAAACGGAGACTTGGATGAAGAAATCTATATGGAACAACATTAGGTTTCGTAAAGAAATGCTTAGAGAGAAAAGTTTGTAAGCTCAAAAGGTCCATTTATGGACTGAAGCAATCATCCAAACAGTGGTACTTAAGGTTTCACATAGCGATAACCTCATACAATTTTGAAATGATTGAAGAAGACTACTTGTCTACATTAAGAGGTTTGATGATAACTTTGTGATGTTGTCATTATATGCAGACGATATACTATTGGCCGAAAATAGCCTAAATTTGATCTTAGCTCTTAAAGAATGGCTGTCATCGAATTTTGAGAAGAAAGACATGGGAGAAGCAGAATACAGACTTGGAGTTAAATCCAAAGGGATCGCTCAAAGAGAATTTTATCTCTTTCACAAGAGAATTACATTAAGAAAATTTTCGAGCGATTCAATATGAGTGACTGCAATCCCTTAGATACCCCAGTAGCTATTGGAATTAGTCTAAATCTTGAAATGTATTCAAAACTAAGTCAGCTAAGAAAAGAATGGAAAGAGTTCCTTATGCTAGTACCGTTGGAAGTCTAATGTATGCAATGATGTGTACAAAACCATATATTTATTTCGCAGTTGGATTGGTAAGTAGGTTCTAGTCAAATCCTAGCGAATAACATTAGAAAGCTGTGAAAAGGATTATGCGATACTTAAACGGCACAACGAATTCTACACCAACTTATCAAGGAAACAATTTGCGGCTCGTTGGATACTCTGATGCTGATGTAGGCGGAGATGAAGTTGAACGAAGGTCAACTTCAGGTTATACCTTCTTGCTGAATAATGGTGCCATAAGTTGGAGCAGCAAGAAGCAGACATGCATAGCCCTACATTCTATGGAAGCTGAGTTTGTGGTTTGCACTGCAGCAATGCAAGAGGCTATATGGCTGAAAATATTTATTGAACACCTTGCATTTGGAAATGAGAGTATAAATCCTACACAAAAGACCTCAAATATCATAGCAAGACAAAGCATATTGATATTGAATATAACTTTATGAGAGATTATGTAGCACAGAAAGTGATTAATGTACAACATATTTCAACTAAGAGTATGGTCGCAAATCCCTGACTAAACCAATGGCCAAGGAAATGTTTGAGAAGCATGTAAGGGCTATTAGTATGTGAAAAATTTAAAATTACAGACACTATGTATTAAATTTATAATTAAAGTATTCAATTTCTTATCATTGATTCATGTGTCTATGTACAAGTATACAATGTCTAGTATATCGTACAGGCATGTGAGGTAAGCACTCTCACACGAGCTACTTCCTTTGATACTCAGGAGGGGTATCAAAGATGAGACACTTGTATTCACCAGTAAGGCAGCAGAAATGCTGATATGGTAGAGAAGAAATACAAGTTATGTCGCCTCAGCAATAATGTAGCATGTCGAGATGAGATCCAATGTATACACATATAAAACATGGATCGAATATGGGGACCCGCTCCCATGATGCCTATTTGGTGACAAAAAATTCTTACTACTGACGTCACATAAAATATGAGAGGAGGAAGAATTTAGGTTGAGATGTTGGGAACATCTGGACTAAAAGTGTGTACAGTGTTGATAATAAGTATCAATACGACGTATGCTCTTATAGTATAAGAAAAATACCATAGCATGTGATTCATACCATATGTGTTAAAGAACCACAAAAGGGAAGCAAGTGAATGGATCCCTGCTTCATTGTTGTGAGTCCCAAGAAAATAATATTTCTAATTATGTCCTTTAACTTTGACATTATCATGGAGGTATACTTCAACGACTGCTACCTTTACGTACATCCTATTATCATGATGGATGTGATACAAGGTACTATGCTAGGAAAGCGGTTGATGTATATCAAAATGATATATGGGCAAAAGGAAGATTACCTGAAAAATACACGACTATGCTAGTGCCTGTGACATGTCCCTTATGATATCAATTTTGTGATTTCATAAGTGTAAACACCATGCATATGAGATAGATGATTTAAGTCTTATGTTGACTTGAGAGGATTAGATTTGTCAAGTGAAAATGTATTTTGGTTAAATCTAGGACATATGAGGCATAATACTAAATTCAAGCTACATGAAGAAAGATTATTGTACTAGTCTTATGGAAAGGATTTCTATTACAAACATCTAAAAGACGTCATGCCCATGCGGTCACAGCAAAGCACCAGTATGAAAGAGAGAAGGACAAGTCCACAATTCCTAATCAACCAAGTGTGAGTGGAAGATGTTGGAATATAGGCCACCCTTGATGGATTAAGCCCAGAACATATTTTGGGGTAAAAGTTTTAATGAGCAAACTTGTGGGAACAGAGTTGTAATTTTCCCTAAAAGTTTGAATTTGAAATGCAATTAATGTGGGAGCAGTTGTGAGCAATTGCATTGG
>JANTPZ010132315.1:0-15903 GCA_025593235.1 Vachellia pachyceras
TCCTTGATTCCCATTTTCACAGCACAGAGACCTTGACCGTCACACTGCCCTTTTGTTACGGAAAAGGAGTCTGAAAGTAGGGGTGAGCAAAAATGCCCGCCCCACCCGCACCCGTAAGCTTTAAACCCGTTTAAACCCGCCCAATTGAACCCGTCACGGGCGGGGTACACCATAAACGGGGCGGGACACGGGTTCACCCACAGGGTGACCGTACCCGCTTGTTTGCCCCGTATAACTTTTTTTTTAACCCTCACCCCACTGTCACTCTATCAGACCAGTGGGCAGTGGCTAAAAACACCTTCAACCCAATTCTTTTGACTTCAGGCCTCCTTCCTCATTTCAATCTTGTCTCTGCCACACCCACAAATCAAATAAAAAAACTCAACCCACGCAGACGCAGAGTCGCAGACGCAATGACGACTTTCCTTTCCCTTTCAAATCCCTACGCCTCACGCCTCCGCCTCCATGTTCGTCAAGATCGAGACTTGTCCTCCAGTCAATCGAGACTGGTCCTCCGTCCTCCGCATACCTGTGCCCCTGTACCCTGCGCCACGCCTCCACTTCAGCTCGTCGAGATCAAGACTCTGCTGCTCGTCTTGACAGGGTTGAACTCATCGAGATCGAGACTCCACCCATCGGTGAAGAACATCGACAACGATGACGTTGTCACCTCTGGCAATCAGATGATCCACGAGGTGAGAGCTGATGAAACCTGCCCTACCGGTGACCACGGTGCGAAGCCCCCTTTCTCTTAGTCGGTGCGAGAAGGCGTCCGCGAGGAAGGGACGAAGGTGGCCATTGTTACAAATTGCAATATTTCGAGGTACCGATGAAAGTAGTTGCCGATTAACATGGCCTCGTATTCATATCTCATCGTCTCATTCGATTTGCCTCATTAGCAACACCGTTTCGAGGTATCCGAAATGCTTTATCTACTTGTGGATTTCCATCGTTACAAATTGCAATCTTCATCCATAGATTCTGTATATTGGAAGAAATGGATACCTTTTGGTGGTACGTTTTTGTGATTCTATCTTCTGATTGATGCCCTTTTCAGTTTGAGATCATAAGTAAGCGATTTTGTCTTCCGATTCTGCTATGTTGGTGGCGGCAAAAGTAATTCTTCGGGAGGTAGTGTTTTAGAAGGGGGTGACGGGGTAACCCGCCCCCGTGACACTCCGCCCGTTTGGCCCCGTACCCGTGGGTATGAGTCTAAACGGGTTAGACCACAGGTACAGGGTGCCCCGTACCCGTGATCTCCTTGACGGGCGAGACACGGGTTGCCCCCTGGGTCAGGCCCGCTCGCCCGCCCGTTGCACAGCCCTATTTGAAAGTGTGTTTTGCCCTTAAGGCAGCTAGCGTCTGGTTGCCTGGGGTTATGGTGTTTCTAGGTCCGATTCCAGCCTGGTTATACTTTAATTATCTAAAAATACAAAGAAAGATAATTATGCCTTGTCTAGCGCAAGAGTCCAGATACCTACTTGTGGATCAAGAAAGGCACGTCGTTCTCTCGTCTCTAAAAGTGATTCGGTCCAACATGCGAAAATAAGAATCCTGAGAGGATGGGCAGGCTCTCCTTAAGTATATTCCATCTATCGCGTACACGTTATATGTATATATGTATGTTGGGTCAAGTCATCGGACGCTGATTAGCGAAGACTGTTTCAGTTTCCCTGTAAACAATAATCTCTCCAACATTCGAGTTCAATTTACAGCCAAGGACTGGGCTGGAGAGGAGAGTATCCAATCCTGGTGCGTGCTTGTTCCGCGTTGAAAATCGTCGCAGCCATGATTTTAATAGTTTCCATCGCAAAAAACGGCGCATTTTAAATGACTGCTCAATTTAATGATTTTAATCATTTTCAGCGCAAAAAACGGCGCATTTTAAATGACTGCTCGATTTAAAGAATCTACCATCTCCAGAATAATAATTAAAAAAGACAAAATAAAGAAGAGGTGACCTTGTGAATCTACTAAATTGACTCCGCAAAACTCAACAAAACGTACAAGGAAATGGAAAAGGGAAGAATCGTGTGAGGCCGGGAAGCAGCCATTCATTCGTATTACATCAGCGCGTGGAGTTTTAGGCTGCAACTTATTAACCTACCCACGCCTCCCAGAAAGCCGTAGAAGGCTGGAATAACAACATGTCTCGTAACCGCAAAGGCGGCCTTCCGCTCACGTGTCCCTTGCCGTGGATCCACGCCACGTGTACGACTCATAACCCCCAGCCTTGACACGCGCCGACCAAATCCAACGGTACTATACTCCCCCCGCTCAACCATCCATTTTGTGCCACGCAACCGTGCCGCGCCAGCTTGGGCGCTCACCGAATATTCCGCACCACCCAAAATGGTTAATTCCCTTTTCCTCCCCAGGGCCGATAACCCCCGTGGTTGTAAACCCAATCCCTCGCCTCACCCATGTCCTTCTGAATACTGACTTCATAAAAGCCTCTCTTTTCCGCCTTTGGTTCTGTTCTATATAATTCCTTATTCCTCTCGCTGGGACAACTCTTTCAGCCCATCCTAGAATTTTAATGGATTGTTCACCATTCAAGTTTACCCCAGAGTTGTTGTTCCTCTTTCCCTCCTCGATTCGATTTCACTCCATCGATCTCATACTTCTGCAGCTTTCTGGTTCTCAGATAGGGATTCAGTCTTGTAATATTGTCTGACAAGAACTTGCAATTTAAGTAGCCGCCGCGATGGGAAAGCGTAAGACTCCTAAATTCCCCTTCCCTTCCCTTCCCAGGGTTTCTGCTTATCTGGTTTTTGGGACTTTGAATTATCTTCTTGTTTTTCTTATTATTCGTTTCTTGATGGAATCTCTGGTGTTAATTATAGGCTTCGCGAGGACAATTTGTTCTTGGTTTAGTTTCAGCGTTGTGTACTGCTTAATCCACTTCTGTGGCATTCTCATATCAGAGCACTGCAATTTTTCAGTTTCTCTGACGCCTTTTGAGTTTTTAGGCCTTTGATTAAATGAGTGAATTGGATGATGATGTTTTGGTTATCCTTCAGGTAATTCTCAACGTAAAAATGCTGCAATGATGGATAGCGATGATGATAGTAGTAGTGTCAGTTCGTCGTCTACTGTCCGGTCTGATCGCATGTCAGTCTCGGGTACTGAAGAAGTTCACGTTGATCAGGATTCTTTGCTTGACAAAGCTCTCGATGCTTTAGATGAAAAGAGGTACTTTTCTGTTGGCATTTATTTTGTCTACCCATGGAAATTGTATAAACTTTAAATGATAGGATTAGATTGACTTGTGGAATCGGATGGTCGGTTTTTGAAACATGATATGGTGCTAATGCCAGCATTCCGTTCCCTCCCTTGTTTCTGGGCCAAAGATGATGATATTTTTAATTGGATTTAGGGGTTCCACGAGGGAGAAAGCATTGTCATTGATCATTGAGACATTCAACAGCAATATGCAGCACCAGTTCGTCGAAAAGAAGTAAGCATTTCAGTCATTTATTTTTTTAGTTTCTGTTGTACACCTGCTTTCTTACGACCTCTTATTATTCACATACTGTCGCATCAATGAAGATAGGCTGATATAATTGTGCTTATCAAATGCAACGATATATTTTGTAGGTGATGCCCCTAGTTGCTGGCCAGCTTTAATTGGCCTATATCTGTCAAATTCGAGTTAGACTATAATTAGTTTTGCTCAATAGAAAAGATGGAATTAACTCAGAATGAAAATTCTGAATTAAATACTTTTGTGAGCAACGTGTCTTCCTCTTCACTGTGTCTGTTCTTTTACGTTGTACTACTGTGACCGGTTTTTTACGTGTTGCTGTGTTTACTGGAGAAGTTATATGCATGATGTGTACTAAAATCAAGTATAAGTTAAATATTATAATTCGCCCAATTATATATCTACCTATTTATCCATGGTATGCATGATCTGTAACTTTGGGCTGCTTCTGTTTTTCAGATTCGCTACCTTGTTGCATCAGTGTCTTGGTGCTATTAAGAAAGGATCCAAAAAGGCATCCGCAAACGAAATAGCCTTGGCATGTCATGCCATTGGTAACTTTTTTATTAAATTAATTGTGTTCCATATTTTTATATTACACCTTTTTTCAAGGAGCTATTTTACCTTATTTTTTTTGGCTTTTTTTTTCACCTCAATTTTTATTGCTTCTTTTATAGGTTTACTGGCCTTGACAGTTGGATGCGGTAATCATGCACATGAAATATATGAAGAATCTGTTCGTCCTCTTGATGAATCTCTGACATCTGGGTCAGATGCCTCAAAGATATCATCTGTAAGTATGATTTTGAAAATCATGCTGGGTCTAGTGCATGTATTTGATTGTCCATGCTGATTCTTCATAGTTTTTTATTTTGATCTTATCTTTGTTCTATTTATGTTTACAGTTGGTGCGATGCTTGGCTATTATCACTTTTGTTGGTGGGACTGATCAAGAGGAAACAGAGAAATCAATGGACATAATGTGGCGATTGATTAGTCCTAAATTGGGTTCCAATGTAGGTGCACATTTCAAATATAGTTATGAGAATTTTAAGTGTTTGCATTTTTTCTGGGCAAACCGTGCGAGTAGGATTGGCTCAATAATATGATTTGTTTCTGATAATGATTTAGTTAATTCTTAGTTGCATTCAATGCTTCGCAATGTTGAAATGTGAATACAACAAGACTTTCATTTTGTTATTGTTACTGTTCTTTTCTTAAAGTTGACTTATATTATTTTGTTTAGGTTGTTTCAGTTAAACCTTCACCTTCGTTAATAACAGCTGTGGTAGCTGCTTGGTCCTTTCTCCTCTCCACCATGGGCAACCTGAAACTAAACTCCAAAAACTGGCAAAAGTAAGCAGAATCTAGCGTTCTGTGCCCTGTTTTTGCTGTCTTTCTGCATGAGTTTCCCCCCTATCATGTGCTTTTTACTTATTTTAGTTAAAAAAGAACGTGGATAGCCACCCAATGCTTCTTTGTGTCGCATATTACTAATGAATCTGACCAATTGGTTTTTATATCATTACATGCAGTTCAATAACTTATTTATCTAGTCTTCTAGACAAGGAAGACAGGTCTGTTCGCATTGTAGCTGGCGAAGCTTTAGCTTTGATATTTGAGGTTGGAGTTATAGAGAAATCTTGTGCTGGTCCTAACATTGCAAGCGACACTACTCAAGAAGAGAGTAAACTGCATGGAAGTTACGTACATATCCATGGATTAAAGGGAAAGGTCATCAATCAAGTTAAAAACCTTGCTGTGGAGGCTGGTGGAAAAGGTTCTGCAAAAAAAGATCTTAACACTCAGAGGGACTTGTTTCGAGATATCTCAGATTTTTTTGAGGTACTTTAGTTGTCTTTTGTTGTCATCATCCGGAAATGCTATTACTAGTTATTGTGTACACAAGGTTTTGTACTGATCTTACCTGTTGATACAATATTAGTATGGTTACTCTCCTGAAATCGCAACAAAGATTGGCAGCGATTCACTGCAGACATCATCATGGACTCAAATGATACAGGTTTTTCTTGTGTTTTTAAGTGTTACCTATTGAGCCCTGTTTTTCTTTCTGTATTAGTGTTATGATAATTGGGATTTTGCAGTTAAAATTCTTCAAGCACTTCTTAGGGGGAGGGTTTATTAAACACATGCAGGTTGTCATTCAATGACTATTCTTCTTTAGCAAGCCTTTTGATTTTCTGCAAAGCTTATTTTTAGACAAAGTGGTTATGGCTTGTTTATACTTCTCTTCTACCCTTTGCAAAAATAGGAAAATGAATTCCTTCATGATGTTTTTGACTTCACACCAAAGAGAAGAAATCTTGTTGACAATGAACATCGGATGTCTGTTGGTGAAAAGGCAAGTTCTTGACAATTTGGCTGTACCTAGCCATCACCTGTTGCATTATGTTTTCAGCTTTCCTCTCACTCTTTGAATATTACTGGTTGTCATCCTCTGATCTCATCATTCTTTCTTGCAGAGAATGTTTAAGTCTCCGAATTCCTTCATGAACAAGACAAGGACCCAATTACTTAACAAGCAGCGGTTGTTATCTGAGGTTAATATCCTTCCCTTATAAAGAATTTTCACACTTTACCTACATGTTGCTGTGCTTGGTGATAAATGCCGCACTTAATGACTTGAATTCATAATTATTCGGCTAATAAATTGGGGAAAAGTCTTTGATGACATGACATGTCAGTCATATGTGATTATCTTCTTGTGCAATCCCCCGCATAAGACTCTTCGGGTATATTTGGGTTAGCTTTTTGAAAGTTAGTTTACAATGTATGAAGTGTGTGAGAAGAGTTATGTATTTCCGTTCACAGGAAATTTCTCAAATTCTGTCATAAGGATTTATTAGACACGCTGGGATATAAGTTGTTATGGTTCACTCTTTTTCTTTTTAGGGATAAAACTTTTTATGTTGACATATACTGCCACCTATAATTGTCTCCTTATGTGCAATCCTCGCAATCTTTGATAATGTGGGCTATATACATTTTGCCTTGATCTTAAGTGTGGTTTTTTTTCCGTTTCTTTTTAATTCATTTGTGCCTTCTGGTATGGACAGGGCAGAAACTTTGGTCACTATGCAGTCAATGCGGTTGAAGAGGAGGCGTGAGCTTTTGATTGTAATGTCAATGATTTATTAGGATCAGATCAGATTGATGACATGACATGTTAGATTGCCCCAGAATGACTTAATAAACACCTTGGTTTCTTTTCTTCTTAAAATCAGGAGACAACGAATACGATTGAATTTGCTTTTGTTTGTGCAATGGTATTCACATTCGTTTGCTTATTGCATGGTCTGATGGTCTTATAAACAATGTCGTATCGCCTTCTGCCATTCACAAAAAAGAAAGAGGCAACGAATGATCAATCCTTTTCATTTTTATGGCCTGTGTGGATTAAGAATCTTAAGCATTGCATTCAACCAGAAAGTGTGTAAAAAATTGTGTAGAAAGTTATGACTTATTGATACTCTATCTTTGTTGACTTACGATGCAAAATTTTTGTAAAGAAGAAATGCAAAATAAAATCTTTCTCGCATGTTTGAGTTGTGTCTATGTAAGACTGAGTTGCTAAAAGCATGTGGAATAAGTATAAGTGGGACAGATAACACCGTTAGTTCAGTACAAAATATGATTAATTATTAGTATTCGTGGCATGTTAAAGTTCTTAATTTGGCTCCAGAAACATAGTCAGTAGATTGACAAAATCTTATGATTAAGTATCTGCAAGTGTCTTCTGGCCAAAAGAGAATCTTTGCAAGAGATGCGTGTAAAGCCTCGTTCAGTGTGGTACTAACGCAAGAAATATTAAGTCGGAATCCTCGGTAGCGCTATGTAGGAGCTTATGAGCATGGCATGTGAAATGGAAAAAGAGAGACAAGATGAAGTTTCAGTTGCAACATATGTTTCAGAGCCATTTGGTTTGCCTTTCATTCAATCAGTCAAAGAATACTTTCACCACATATTAGCCTTGGCATGCACAGGTGGAATTTGACAGCAACGCCCTGGAGAAAGATAGTAGTTGGGGACTAACCAGTGATGTAAATTTCTTGAGCAACAACTCAATCGTATTCCCATGGTTTGGTTATTAAATGTAATATCTAGTTAGGGTTACCACTCCATCCTGTTCCCATCATATGTCAGTAACGTTTTTACTAGTTCAATTAATGAGGATGCTCAAGTTTGGCCTGCATAATAGACGATTGAAGGTTGATGGGAGCCTTTCTTCTTCGTAATACTGGAATTTTCATATATGTTAATTCCAATCAAAGAAAACAAAGATTTAGCTGAAGTAACGGGAGAAAAAAGAAAGAAAAACATCAGACTAAACCCTGAAATGATTATCGTTGTTTCCTTTCCATCACCAATTCTTTTCAAACACAGAAAAACAATATTGGTCTGGGAAACAACAAATTTGACTGATGAGGCAAGAGCGAAGAAGACCATTTGCTCATCCTTGGAACAAGGGAAGATGGCAGCTCAGGGGCTATGACTCGACCTATATTTTTACTGCAACACCCGAGAAGAAAGTTACTGTAAGTCAAATATTTTCATCCTATTCAATCAATGAGTCAATGAGCAGAAAACGACAGTACTTATTTGGGAACTTCGTTCCCCCAACAGTGCACGTAAATTGAGATAAAACCATTTTAAAATCTGTAAAAATCATCTCGAAATCCGTAAAAACTATCTAGAAATCTGTAAAACTATCTAGAAATCCGTAAATTACTTTCTCCCAATGGAGTTCCCATTATAACTTGGTCTCATTTATCTTAGTTAGCTCGGACTTCGTTCAAGGAGGAAGAAACAAAAAATCAGCCCTGGCTTCAACAGGCAGATTTGCTAGGTTTCTTCATCCTTGTCCGATCAATTTGGTCCAAAAAATGTCATCACAAGCCTGTGCAAGATCAAAACAACCCGGGCCATAAATGTGGCATGCATTTAAATACCCTAATCTAATCTCCAGTAGATGATTCACCTTACACGCAATTAACAGTTGACTCCAACAGACAAGTTGTCCGACCTCAACCCATCTGCACTGAATCCACAAACGAAGGAGTCGGAATGTGCTGCGAGAAAATACATGAGCAACGAAGCAGCACATAATTAAATGGAAATACTTACGCAAAACCTAAAATTTTGAAAGTGATAAAGCATTTAATTAGGAGGGGTTGAATTCATCGATCTTACGACAGGGTGTGAGCGATTAAATGCATTGGTGAATGATCAAGAAACAGGCGGAATTCTTGAATGAACAAACCTCTATTTAATATTTATTGGAGTTCTGAGGTTGCTTTCCTGTTCCTTGTTGCTGTGCAGCTCCTCCTGTTGGAGAATCGTCACTTTTTTCTTTCCTGCAATCATAAAAAGCATTATAACATACATATATACATATGACACACTCAGGAGTTCATAACAAAAAAATCATCAATTTAGGTCCTAATAAGCCCCCAAGTACCATTAAGAAGCCATCTAAGATTCCTCTCGCCGGTAAAACCCAGAACGGAACACAGAATCATAACGAGATCTTAGCACGTTGATTAAAGCAAATATGACCTTTAGAAACAAACCGATAGCCATTGGAACCTTAATGCAGGACATAAACCCCCAGCTCCACAACTAAAGGGAATTGAATTAATATTTACGTCGAGATAAGGGATGCAAACATTCAAAGCATATCTAGAAAAAGGCGAATAATTAATATGTTCATCTTGATATAAAAGTAAAACATTTGGAAAAAGGGGCGAATAAGTTCAGCAAGGCGGGTTATCAACTTTTGTCCAAATAGTTATAAACTGGATGCACAACTATGAGGACAAAAGCAAGATTCGGACGAGCCAATGTAGGTTTCGTATGAAACAACCAAATAAAACATGAAACGGGAACACGAATTGAATGCACGTTGCATGTTAGAAACAAGAATATGAAGGTGGAAAAATGGGTGAAAAGGGGAGAATAGAATGCCTTCTCTGGGCGGCTTCAGCAGCTCTAGCGCGCGCTTCTTCAGAGGCCAATCTCTCTTCCTCCTTTGTCATACGCTTGTTGCCTCCGCTGAAGCAACCAAAGCACAGCCCCATGTTCCTGTCTGTCTCCCTTCCCTCTCTCTCTCTCTGTCTCTCTCTTCTCTTTGTCGCCTCGCCTTCCCCTACAAATTTGTCTTTTCCTTTCTTTTTATTGTTCTTCTTCCCATTTTCAGTTTTGCTTCCCCTTGTTTTCTGTTTCTCCTTTTCTATATTCTTTCCTCGTTAGCTCTGTTTGTTACGTACGTACGATCTTCATCCCGTCAACGCCACCGCTTAACTGTTTAACCCCCCCCAAAAAAAAACAACGCAACCAACTTACCCCCTCGAATATTCTCCTCTACGACGTCGTTTTCCAACCGGATCTTATGCGATGCCGTTTTCCCCTTCCTCGCCAGTCGCCTCCACTGCCCTCCTAGTTCTTCTAGGTCCTAGCATCGTGTCGATTAGCCAATTCGGGATTATATTCAGCGAATCTCTCAATCTCAAGTTTGCTAAAACAACACAGTGGAGCGAGAAGAACGTAAGGCAGGGATGGATATGAGCATACAACAGTTAGACTTGGTGCGTCCGACAACAACGCTAGACATTGAGAACGGTCTCTCCCTTGTCCCGCGCATAAAGCTCAATCTCACTATCTATCCCTCTGGCTTTACCGTCACTAAGCCCATTGACGAGTGGAAGATCAAGCGATCCCTCGTTGACTTCCTCAAGACCTCGCTTTCTACCCCCATTACTGCTCCCGAGGAAGATCTCCACATCAAGCGCCTCAGAGACCTCAAGAAGCGCAAGCGCGATGATCCAGTTGCCACGGGAACACTTCACATCTGGGACCTAGGGTTTCTCGACGATCGTAGTCGAAAGGATACTGAGGAAGACAACGTGAAGGATTTGGACAAGAAGTTATTGGAATGGCGAAAGTATCTTGTTGAGAAGATGGAAGGCATCGAGCTGAACCAGGAAGGAGTTAAGTTCAGGCTTTCTGTATCTCTTCCTGCCTCAGATGATTTTGAGGGTATGAAGAAATCGTGGGAAGAGTATTATGCATTTGGCAATCGAGGTATGTGTTTCCGATTCAGTTAAAATGTGCTTCGGAGGCAAAAGAAATGGAATTTGTGTTTAAAGGATTGAATTTTGACAGGGTATTCCAGAGGGAGGCAAGAACCGGATACAATTACTCTTCGAGGTCTTCCATCGCGGTGGTTTTCGGAGCCGAGGGTTTCGTCTAAGCCTTCCATGCTGGTTACTCATACCATATTCTCGGCATTTGGCAAGATAAGGTTAGTTTTCCAGTCGTCCATGTATTAAAGCTCTCGTTATTGACCGAGTTTCATTATTAATCTTTGTACGCTTGGCATAAATATTTTCTTGTATAAAATTTCGGAGATGATTTAATGCGCAGCAGTCTAAAGATGTAACCGAGGTTTAGTTTGATGTGCGTATTTACCCCGCTACCAAAAACATAAATGAAGACATGATTGGGTATGGAGGTGATCAATAAATTTTATAATTAATCGGAAGTTTTGAGGAGCGTATCGCTAAGCAATCTAGATTCTAGTGCGATGAAGATTAGATTGAATTTTTCGCTTCAAAATCTTCTATTTTATTTCATTATTGTAAGAAGCAAACAAAAAAAGAAAGAAAAGAAAAGTAGCACTAAACTGAGTTGGCTCAACTTGGTGAAGGGTAGTATTGAGTCTACATGAGCCATGTTTTGAATATCACCTTAGACTGATAGTTTCCTGTGGTTTGGATTGCCTCCTTGAGGGACCAAAGGTCTTCAGAGGTAATCCTTTAGTTTGGTCCTTGCTTGTGCCTCTGAGATCCTCAGATCCTAAGTGTGTCGCCAGCAGAAGTAAGAAAGAACAACTTGTCGAAGGCAAAGAACAAGATAAAACATCAAAGCTATATGCGTTATGAACCCTTCGAAACCTGTAGTTCCTTTACCTGACCAGTTTAAGACTATAACCCACAGATCCTGACGGTTCATAAGAAACCCGAGTTGCTTGTGTGGTATATGTGACTCAATCATTATCTGCAGTGTTATTTATCTCCGAATTGTAAATCCTTCGTTTGATCTATAATTTGAATGCAATAGGAATCTTACTGTTGCTGAGGACGATGATCTACCTAAGGATGCAAACGAAGAGAGCGAAGGCCTAGTTTCAGGTCTCTATTGCAAGATTGTGGTTCAGTTTGAGAAATACAGAGACTTCTACGATGCATTAAGAGTATTGAGTGGTCGGTCCTTACAAAAGGTGTTATCCTAGCATCTGTACATTTTATTTGCTTTTTCCTGTTATTGTGAATAACACACGACGAATTTATCACTTTTGGCATTATATCTTCATATCATCATGTTTATGTGGTCGTTCTACTCTGCTTTAGGCTAAGTCATATTGTATCATTGGATCATTTATTAAATTGTGATGATTTATGAGTTGCTGATGAACAGCAAGGGTCACATTTAAAGGCTGATTATGAAGTTAATTGGGAGAAAGATTCGCCTTTTCGGAATTCAAGGAATCAGATACAGGAGAAGGATAACAGAAGTGAAGCTCCTAGACGCCACTCCTACAGCTCCCGCCACAGTCCAGAGACTGTGCGCCCAAGGAGATTTAAGGTTAGAGAGTACTGTAAAATGGATCATAGTTTGCAAATCTTGCATCATTTGACCAAAAATCTTTCATGTGATGCAGGAATAAGGAATCTTCATTTTCATCGTGGACTGAGCTACCGAAGATTAGACTTTGTATTGTTGTGGTATATGGACTGCATCCAGTTCCTTCTGGAGAGAGAATTGGACTATTTGGGTCCAAGTCAAGGACGTGGTTTTACTCGGTGCATTGTATCATGCTAAAAGGAAGCATTTTCCCCGGGGTTGGCCAAAAATCCATGACGCTGGTTGGATGAAAGTTAAAACAATTCAGATTTGAATTGGATGATATGTTCACCTGTTGTTCCTATTGATAAATCTTGTCCTTGTTCTAAATTACAGGGTCCTGGAACTTATGTTTACGTATTCTCTCTGATGTTGCATTGGTCGTGGAATTTATAGACTTGTGTAGGATGACAGTTGATCCATACGAAATTATGCAAATTTGGCCAGACCTGCTAAATTAATCGGTTGGGAAAGAGTTGGATAGTGAGAGTGTGCATGGAACGAGAAGGATAGGATTGGATTTTTACCTTTTAAGATATTAACATGTTTTCTATACTGGAAATTTTACTCGCTAAAACGGTACATTTAATTCGTTGACTGATGGAGAAGTTTGGAAGTGAATATCAAATTGATATTAGTTGTAAATACGCATTTCAATCCTTTTAAGTGAGTGTTTAGATTGGTTTATTTAAAGTGATTTTACTGAGTATGAGATGAGTTTTATTTCGATTCAAGTGAAATTATTTTTTCAAGTTATTTTAAGGTTTTATAAATAACTGAGATAACTTTTGACATACATTGAAGTGGCTTTCACAATTATGGTAGTGCTGATTAATTAGCCACATCATTTTGCTTTGAGGCCAACTGTAAATGTCATTTTCCTGGGGTTCAGAATTCTGGTTGGTTGGTATATTTACTGGCTTCGGCTTTGGACACTTTCTCAATTACAAATGGCTTTTCCCTCAAAAAGCTAACCTCATCTACCCTTCGTTTTTAACCAACTCACATAAATAAAATTAAGATAATTTAGTTGAAGTAATAAAGATGACTCATTAAGTACTCCATCCAGCGACTTTTTATCAAAGATTATGTTTTCCTTCTAAAAGGTATAGGACCTTGGGGAGTATCTCATGGGAGATTTTTGCTATAAATTGGTGTGGCTGAAGCTTAATTAATTGCTGAGTATTGACGATGTTTCTCATTGGCTTTCATATACTAGATTACCTTACTGCGCAACCAATGATTTCTGAACTTAGATGAAGCCCAGGACTTGCTTCACGGAACGATAATTCAGGCAGACAACAACTTCATTTTCAAGGTTCTTACAAAATAACCATAACCTGACTAGGATTACCATCTCAATCTAACTCTTCCATGATTTACAAATTGTGAAGACATCGAACTCAAGAAGCATGCACTTATGCACAGAAGCGAAATCCGAACTCAAGAAGAGAAAAATAAAGGGAACAAAGGAGATCAGTTGAATTCACCAGCTTTTCTGACGGCCAAATTTTCTGGTAGACTTATCCATGTCCTCTGAATTAGCCGCGGCCTTCTCACTCAGCCCTCTTGTATAACGTTTCTGCTTCATGATTGGCTTTTTTGACGATAATCTATCCTTCACTGTGGAGGCTGCATACCACAAAATACAAGTGCAGATAGTTGCAACTGATCTTCCAAACACCGTCAATAGCACCAAAATCATAATCAACATTAGCGGTACATAGAAAGAAGGGCGCCTCCACATGGTCTTGCAGCAATTCTCCTCCTTCCTCTTCTCTGCAATTTCATTGGATGCCGACTTGGATTGCTTTGGCGCTTCCAGTTTGGGCTGTGACAATTGTGAGTTAGATGCGACATGTCGTACTTTGAGTTCTTCACTCTTGGACTTCTGCTCCTGCTTGTCTTTCACCTTGATAACAATCGGGACGACATCGTTAGAGCTGGTTTTGGAGGACACGAAGCGAATAAAAGAGATATCCTGCGGCCTTGTCTGGGAATAAATCTCCTTCCTTTTCCTGTCAAGATCAGCTAAAAGTGCAGAGAACTGGTCCAAGCCTCGCGTGGAATATGGGTTTTTATTCCTGCTCTTTCTGGATCTTCTTGGACTATCCAACCAAGCTTCATATTCTTCTTCTTGATGAAAGTTGCCGCACACCAAATGATTCAGCATGTGGAAGGGACTTGCAAGAACAGGTTTTTGAGGAGCGATGTTTAGGCGTGAGGATGTTTCAGGAAGGCATAGATATGGAATATGGTTGGGTTATTGACCGGAGAGGAGGGAAGACTTGGAACTCAAAAGTGGCGTTATTCAAAGTCCACGCAGACGATAGAGCATTAATCCTTTAGAAGTTTCCGATTTGATTTATTGGAGAGGAGTACACAAACGATGCCTTAGAGAAAGAAAAATAGTTGAACATGTTACTTTTGGAGAACGGAGATGAACAAGTCTACCATTCATTGATTTTAAAATTTCAACATATTGCTCTAGTATGTTTATCCAATACATCGTTTGTCCTATATTTTCTAGAAGCAAGTTGAAATACCCATTTCTTTAATGCTAGATTTGGTGCTTAATAGGCAGCTAAAAAAACGAAAACGAAATGATTGTGTTTGATGGATTATAAAAAATGTCATTTTACTTTTATCTTTAGTCAGATGAGGATGAAATTAAAACACAAGATACATACAAAAAGTTTTGAGCCCTAAGACAATATTAGAAAAAGTTTCTTTTACATAAATAACATATGTCTATGTAAAGATAAAATCAATTCTTTAAATGGACATGAAATCAGATTATTTAATATTTTTTTTCATCGTTTTGATCTTCTTATATTAAAAAGGGCATACTATTTCCGGGATTAAAATACGATCAACTAAATAACCTTTTTTATTCTAAAACATATTTTGAAAGGTATTTTCAAATCACTAGTCAATGCCAGTCTGAAAAAAATTATACATCGAATTGGAATAAACTATATGCACATTAATATAGCATATATACGTGTGTATATATTATTTAGATGTGCTGGCTTTTTTTTTGGGGAATAAACTATATACATTAATATTTTTTTTTAACAACCTCTAACAATCTCAGCAACCTTCATTTACAACCTGAGCAGCTATTTCTGGGACCATTTTGTAATTTTGTGAATCATTAGAACCATTTTGTATTTAAGACTAATATTTAGGACCATTTTGTATTTACTTGTCTTGCTTGGGACCTGAAGGTAATTCTCCCTTAAAGAAAAGTGCACACTCAGTTATTACTGTTTGAAATTTATTTGTCATTAAATAAACTTTCTGAGACTTGCTCTCAGTTTTACCTTGTGGACCTTGCCTGCCAAATTATGGATGGAACATATTCGCATTTATTTCTATTTGATTAGTCTCTCAGTTCTCGCTTCAATCAGAAGTTAAGAAATCGAACATCCTTTTGGAACTCATGGGAGAGGAAATGGACTTTGCTAGTGTAACAAGCATTCATTTTTCAAATATGACTCGTTCCTTTACCAAATAACAACACCGACTGTTGGAGCGCTGCGAGCTCATCGAAGGGCAAGCAAAATAATTTCTTGTCATAACTTCATGAGAAAATGTGGAAATATGCAGCTACACCACGTTCTCAGCTTATGATAGCTGTCGAATTAGTCAGAATTCTCCATTGCCTCTTGCAAGGTTTTTTTTTGTTGGCTTTTTTCTTTGGGGGAATT
>JANTPZ010132320.1:0-21009 GCA_025593235.1 Vachellia pachyceras
TTAAGTTGCTTGATTGAACAGGCAATACATCAGGAATTGCATACAACTCATTGCCAAATTCATCCCATTCAGAATCTTCAGGCTGTCATTAATCACTTGATTTCCTAAGGAACGCAGAAGAAATGTTTGATAAGATAAGAAAACCATAAAAGAAGACACTTACATATTTCATGGAAGAGGCATCAACAGTTGGTATGCCACTCTTTTCAGGCTCAGTTTCCACCACCTTATTTTCCACCCTTTGCCTGCAAAATGCAAAACAAATAGCAACTCAAGAAAAGATAAAAAAAATATCAGCAGACATTGCAAGGAAAGAAGCAGTATTTTTTGCAGATTGTGTCAAGTATGATATGAACTGCAATAAAGTGAGAGTTTTGGAAATTTATACCGAATAACAAAATGAATTATCTATCGTAGAAAATCTAACAGTTGAGATTTTAGGTTTGAGATAGTACTCTTGTTCAGTAACTATTGGTAAACGTGGCCGTCCAGGAACTCGACGAATTAACACTGAGGTATTTTTAGGAATCAACATTGCTTCATCGAGATATTCTGAAATTCAAAAGAGACAGAGACACTATAAAAAACAGCAAGTATAATACACAACCATACTAAAATCCCGCAAAGTTGGACGCATGAAATGCCTATCAGTAGCTTGCAGCCTAATTATATCCGAACATCCTGACCAACAACCCATGCCACTTCTCTCATTCATTTGCCTTTTCTTCTTGTTTAAGCATGGTTCAAGATACTATTTTGAAAACAGATAAAATCCATGCGTTTTACTTCAGAGATACAAAAGAAACAGTACCGTAACTTTAACCCTGAAACATCCTCCTGAAAACCAAATTACAGAGCCAAGAATATAAAACTACAACTAAAAAAACCTGATTGTTTAAATTTACGATTATCATTAACCCCATAGCCCCAAGACAGTAGTTTATTGAAATCAGAACCAACCTTCATTGGTCTGGGCGTTGGTGACCACAAGGTCGAAATCAGTACCCCTGCCTAAATGCTTTGATTCAAAAATTTTTTCTTTCAATGTTTGCACAGAGATGAAAGGACCGTCCATAGGAATTGAATCATAATCTCTTGCACTCTTAAATTTATAATACACCGCCATGGTATACTTCTCTTTCAATCTATAAAAAGGGATCACAGCAACACAATAGCAAAAAACAAATAAAATATAATCAAAGGCCTCGATAAAATGAGCGCCTGATATCAAACTCCTAAACAATCAGTACAATATTGAAGCCTTTTCTTTTCTCCTACTGTCAGTTACTCAGATAGGATCGGACAAATCGAACTGCCAGAACGGTGAGCTCTCCTTGATTCTTTTTTGTTTTTCGTGCAGTAAGTTGCCGAGTCTTCGTCTTCGTAAGAAATTGCAACTTTCAGATTCCAGAAAATTCAAACTCCGTCAAGTGTCATAGTTTAGAATCCTCAAAAAGCACGAATCAGTGTGATAAGATCGTCAGCGACGATGGATCGATGACAAAAGGAGGGATCTGGAACGGAAGCAGCCCTCAAGAATTAGCAGCCGCAACAATCCGAACGGGAAGGAATAATCAAAGAGAACCGGGGTCTGTTTCAGACGAAAATCGACCCAACGAGGCAGGAGTGTCGAACCACGGAGCGAATCTGTATCTGAGAGGTGAAGATCGAGCCTTCCGATGCGATGAGAATCGCGAACTCCTCTGCCGCGCGCGAGAGAAAAAATCTGAAATGATGCAGGAAGACGCCCAATCAATCGAAGAGTATCATGGCGAAGATTGGCGAATGGTGAGCTCTCAATGATGAGGTTAGGGTTATGGGAAAGTTGATCGAAAGGAATGGGGTCAAGCGAGTGAGTGTAACCTGTTAAGTAATTTTTCGTTATTATTATTATTAAAAATAAAAAAATTAAAAAAACCCGAACCATGCTTCCTCCTTAGATATAAAACAAGTCATGCCGGAAATAGGTTTAACTCTGTAATAAAAACATTGAATCTGAATCTAAATGTATGTATTTTTAGGTTCAATGAACTTTTAAAAGGTCTGGTAAAGCCTGAAATTTTTTTAGAGGCTAATTTGTAGACCACTAAAATGGATTCAAAGTAGGTTTAAAGCCTATTATTGTACATTTTTAAAAAAGGTTCAATGTAGGCTTTAAGCTTATATTATACTTATTGTAAGTTTTTAATATAAAAATTAGAATTAAAAATACAAAAAGTGTTTTTTTGCATCATATAAAAATAATATATTTATTTTATATATGAATAGGCTAGCCTAAAGGCTTACAAGTCAGTTCTCAAAAAAATAGGTCTGACCTATTTATATAAGTAAGCCTTTAAATAGACCTTAGTATGACCTTTTTAATAAACATGTCAGACTATGCAATACACAAGTCAGGTCGTAGGCCACCTGATAGGGGTCTGGCCTATTCTCACCCCTTCCTCCTCACGAAAACATGCTAGGGTGGCTCAAACATCTGATTTCACCCATTATCCTCTCACCCGTTTTTTCCTAATTCTCACCTCTATTTCATCAAAAAATCACAAATAACTTATTTATCATTTTTTGTATCCATTTAAGAAATTGTTGGAAGAATGAATTTTAGCCGGAATATATTTTAAAAGTTGATTAGTAATTTTAGCCAGAATTTTAGCAGTGAGTGGATGAAAAAATGAGCCAACAAGAAAGCTGATTAGTAATTTGGGAAGCTGAAATGATATTAAAGTGAAAAGTTGGTATGTAAAGGACATTAGGAAGAGAAATGTGGGGAGTGAGTTGTATAGTACCAGAGATTCTAGTGAGAACAGTTGCTTTGGTGGGCAACGTGACTTTAATTGGGGGAATGTGGCAATAAGAAGTGAAAGAGGATAAAGAGTAACAAACATGGGCAGTAGCCCCACTGTCAATTATCCAACAATTAGAAGGCTGAGAGGAGAGAATGGTGTAGATACCTTGATCAGACGCATTTGGTATCAATGTAGTTGTAGAGCTGATTGATTGAGAGTGGAGTGGAAATAGGAGGTGTTGGAGGGAGGGATGAGGGTGGAGCAGCAGCAGATGCAATGTGATTGGTTTACAATAGAGCTAAGAGATGGTTGTACTGATCTTGAGTAACAGGATAGTTTATGGCAGTTGAAGTTGACTTACATGGCGAAATAGCAGTTGAGGAGTTGGATTGAGAGGTCACCATATTGTTGATTGTGGCATTGTTGCTCCGAAATTTGTATCCAGGGGAAATCCTTGCTTCTTGTAGCAAGTGTCAATTGTGTGGCGCGGTTTACCACAGAAGGTGCAGACCTTAATGCCATTGTTAAAAGATTTAGAAGATTGTGGAGGTTTGGAATTGGTGCGAAGGAGGCACACAGCAAATTCTAAAGGTGCAATTAATTCTCTTTCTTGTTGTATGACAAGTGAAAATACTTTGTTAATGGGAGGCATGGGATCCATTAACATGATTTGAGATCTCACAAGGGCAAAGCGATCATTGAGCCCTTTTAAAAACTTAATGACATAATCTTGTTGCATATACAGCTTTGTCGAACAAGAGCGGCTTGGAATAGGTCTAAAGTTCAGCAATTCATCCCATATAATTTTCAAACGTGTAAAATAGTCCGAGACAGAGAGATCACCTTGTCAAAATTGGTGAAGTTCCTCTTGAAGCTCTGCGACTCGGAATGCATCTCCATGACTGAACCGTTCTTTCAGATCAATCCAAACATTAGCTGCCTTATTTAGCCAAATAACACTTTGAGCAATTGATGGAGAGAGTGAACGGCTGATCCAACTCAGAACCATTGTATTGCAGCGCTGCCATGCTGGGAAGAGAGGATGATTCACAGCAAGAGCAGGGAGAGATCCATCAACAAAACGAAAATTTGTTTTTGCTTATAAGAGCCATTGTCATGGCTCGTGCCCAGTGGTGGTAATTGGAGCCGGTGAGTGACGGTGATACAAGAACAAGAGAGGGATTCTCATTGGGATGGAGGTAGTAGCAACTCGTTGGGTCTTGAGAAGCACTCACCTGTGAGGTCGTGGAAGAAGAATCTTCAGCCATTGATGTATCAAAAATGAAAAAAGAACTAGGGAGCAACCAAGAGAGAAGGGAAAACACGGAGAGACGAGATGAGTGACGTGAGCAAGAGCATGCTATTGCTCTGATACCATAACACAGATCTGGATAGATCTGGAAGAGAAACGAATTACAGAAGAAAAAACTAGAATAGACAAGTTAAATGAGCAAGAAAAATTGATCCTTAGATTTTGATTGATTGAATCTGTACAAGCTATGTGTATATATTCAGTACAATAAACAGAAGCAGAATGCGTATACACACTTATGACACGTATGCACAGCTGTCATGCTCTAACTAACTTAGTTTCACATCTAACTGAATCTGTTTGTTATGAACCGAACAAGCTAACCAAGTTACATCACGTGACTGATTCTATTAAAACGCGCACACGTACATACACATATACACAAATATGAATGTTACAAAATGGCGCAAAAATGTAAGGCAAGGCAACGAACAAACATATCAATCAAGAAAATGTCTTTGTCGTAAGCTTGTCCGTTCAGCAAACAATTCTCCGTTCAACGTTTAATACATGGAGAGTGAGAGGAGGGGAATATTTCAAGATCTGAATATATCCCCACAAGGACCCATTTGATAGGGAATGAATTCTGATGCAGGGGAAAACAAAAGATTAACGAAAATTAAGGGGGGTTTTGTTTCTATTTTAAAAACCGTTTTTTTCTTATTTTTAAAAACAAAAAAACTTGTCTGTGGTATTGTTTTTATTAAGTTGTTTTTAAAAATAAAAAATAACTTCTTTTTTAAAAACTAAAAAAATAAATTAAAAATAAGTTTTAGCTGTTTTCTTGCTTTTGTTTTTGGATTCTTAATTTTTGTTTAGAAAAATTAGGAAACCTTTTATTCTAAATTTTTTCTTAAAAAAATTTTACAAAAAATTTTAATAATAAAAAAATAGAAAACACAAACAAACATGCCCTAAGTCTTCCAGCATGTGACTGAAATATTGTGTAAAGTCCCCTCCGGAGGACACTTTTGCCAATTATAAATGCACTTAGAAGATACAAATGTATGTGTAAATACATACGTATATATCTTAATTCTTATTCCCAACATTAAAATTGAAGCCCAAAGAACAATACCACCACCTAACATTGCTGAAAAACAAACACACGAAACAGCAAGAATGTGATCTTTTGAAATCTTCAATTAAACAAGCACAACCTGGGACCACAGTTTTCAAGATCCCACTTTGGTCAGTTCACCAAAAAGAAGGAAAAAGATGACTCACTGATCAAAATCCAGAAGAATTCACTCACATTCTTCTCTGGTTTCGCTCTTATTAAAGCAAAACCCATGGAATTTGCCTGCAAAGAGGAGAATAATACTAATATAACTACTAACACTGATAACAACCCCATTAAGAATAAAGCTTTCGTCTTATAGCCTATAATGAAACGTACATGTATTTAGTCGGTACTCATTTCGTTTGAAAAAACTTGAATCTGTTTCCGTCAGAAAGTTTTACCGTTGAATAATACATCGCCTCAGCCCCTACACAAAGTCTCAAACCTTTTTCTAAGGAAGCTTCCTCTGAATTATACTTCTGTCGTCTGTTTCAGAGACATGTGTCTATAAATATTGCCCCATGATGAGCCATTAAATGCATTAATCCTTCACAACGACACAATACTCTCTGCAGACAAACTTTAACACAAACATGCATAAGAGTGCTTCAGGTTCTTACTTGGGTCCGGGAGGCTTGGACCTATCTCAAGCCTTCTTCAAGTCCATTCTCCACACCGCTCCTCCCTCTCCCACCAAGAGACACACCAAGATCTCCGTCATTAAATGGAGCAGGCAACGTCGGCATGGCCATCGCCCAGACCATCCTCACCCAAGATATCGCCGACGAGCTCGTCCTCGTCGACGCCATGCCTGACAAACTCCGAGGAGAGATGCTCGACTTGCAGCACTCCGCCGCCTTCCTCCCTCGCACCAAGATCCACGCTTCCACCGATTACTCCGTCACCGTAGGATCTGACCTCTGTATTGTGATGGCCGGTGCCCGGCAGAGCGAGGGCGAGTCAAGGCTGAATCTTCTTCAGAGAAACCTCGCCATGTTCAGGAGCATCATCCCACCGCTTGCTCGTTTCTCTCCAAACTCTGTTCTACTCGTCGTCTCCAACCCTGTGGACGTGTTAACCTACATTACATGGAAGCTATCCGGCTTCCCCTCGAACCGAGTAATCGGATCCGGCACCAATCTGGACTCCTCCAGGTTCAGATTCCTCATCGCCGATCACCTCGACGTCAATGCTCAAGACGTGCAGGTAACTGATCGTTATCCTTTAATTTATTCATCAGCCAAATACTAATTTCTTATTGCGGTGATTCAACAATGAAAGATATAAACTTTTGCAGGCTTATATAGTTGGGGAGCACGGAGACAGTTCGGTGGCTCTGTGGTCGAGTATCAGTATCGGAGGAGTTCCGGTGCTGAGCTTTCTGGAGAAGCAACAGATAGAGTACGAGAAGGAGACGTTGGAGAACATACACAAGCAAGTGGTTGAGAGTGCTTACGAAGTGATTCGTCTGAAAGGCTACACAAATTGGGCCATAGGGTACTCAGTGGCGAGCTTGGCTCGAACCATTCTGAGAGACCAGAGGAAGATCCACCCAGTCTCTGTGCTCGCTAACGGGTTTCATGGCATCGAGGACGGAGGACAGGTGTTCTTGAGCTTGCCGACTCAGCTCGGAAGAGGAGGCTATTGGGTGTCACCAATGTGCACCTCACCGAAGAGGAAGCTCAGAGGCTGAGGGACTCTGCCAAAATCATCCTCGAGGTTCAGACTGAGTTGGGCCTTTGAATGTTCTATTTTTTTTTTATCAACGTTCTCTTTGATATTTACTGCACTCTGATTTATTTGTGTGCTACTTCTTGTTATTTACTTTCTTTTATTTTTCAGTTTTTTCTTTATTATTATGCTTATCATCAGTTCCAATAAGTCTTTGTTTATCTCTCTCTTTTTTTATAATAGGGCGAATGATTGATTTTTTTTCTATAATTAATGCTTTACTTAATCTGTATCTTCACCTTTTTTAATTAAATACATTTATAATATACGCATAACTAAGAAACTTAATGTTGTTTTTTAAATTTTTTTTATTTTACATAATTTAAAATATTAAATTTATCATATTATTAAATTAAAATTAAAATGTGAGTATGCTTTATCAACGTTTTGTTGCACGGTCATTAATTAAATTTGATGAGTTAGCAATTTTCGTTAGGAGAAACTAACGACATTAAGTTTGAGAGACTGAAAGTGCACTTTTAAACTTAAAGGATTAAAGTGAAACATAACGCAAACATAAAGGACTAAAACTATATTTTAGTTAAATATTTTTTTAAATTTAAAGAATTAAACTGAAATTTAATATAAATTTAAATGAATACTTGCTTATCCATTGGCATAAATCATGGCATTCAATTTAACCCAAGAGTCTCGACTTTAACAAGCCCCTATTGCCTATTTACAACAATTCACAATAAAACTGTACCCTTCAATAAGATTATAGATTATATATGAATTTATAAGTTGGGTAAATTAGTTTAAAAAAATTAAAAATACATTAATTTATTTAACTTTTTAATTTCATTATAAAAATCAACTTAGGCTTATATTAATGCATGATTGAAGGTATTATATCTCAATTTTATGATAAGAAGGGTTGGAAATAAATCATACGGCTTGTTAGAGGCCTCTGATTTGATCTCTTTAGGCCTAATTTGACCTATTAGTAAAAAAGCCAAGCTTAGCTAGATCTATTTAAAAGTTTAAATATGTAAACAAATTAGGCATATTTCTTAAAGACTTACCCGTAAACCTGTAAACAAGTATGTTTACACATTTTATATTCTTCAGATAAATTTATGTTATATATAATGTTTATTTCTTCATTTTTAAATTATAATTTTAAAGATATAGTTATATTTTATCCCATATAACTTTATATCATTTTTTTATTATTTTATTTCAAATAATTTAGATTGATTTATTTAATTTTAACCTTTCTTGTTTAAATTCGGCTTATTTTTTGCTTCAGGACTGTTAGCTTACATTTTTAGAATTCATGTCGGCTTGTACATGTCATATACATGCAAAAAAAAAAAAAGAAATGCCTTCAAGGCCTAAATCTTACAAAAATACAAAATAAATAAAATCTTGATCAAACAAAATAAATAAAATCTGTTAAAGATGAAGTCCGACATGTTTCCATCTAAATAAGTGGAGGTAGCAAATATTTACAAAATTATAGAGAGCCCAATGCATGCAAGGTTGCATTTGAGTAGGCCACTTATTAAAGTAATAAACTCCCCCCATCCTATTAAATTTAAACTGTTCTATTTTGATTTTGAACGGTTCATGTATATATATATATACATATTTAAAACTAGCAGTTTTTTTATATAAAATCATTATTTAAAATATGATAGTTAATATATTAATTTTATTTTAAAATTTCTATTTATTAAAATAATTTTTTTCATAAAAATAAAAAGAGTCAAACTAACTTTTTGTTCTCATAGTTAGTTTCCTTCAATTTAGGTTTTAGTCTTTGTAATTTCAAAATTCTAATTTTGGTCCTTAAAGTTTATTTCAACTAAAATTGTTAGTACTTATAGTTTTAAAAGGATCTAAAACTGTTATTTTTGTTGACGTGGCCTAAAGACTAGATATAATTAATGCTTCCATGGACTTGTTGAACATATTTTTTGTTTCTATAGTTTAACTTGATTTATGTTTTTGTCCCTAAAGTTTAAAAGCAGTAGTTTTGGTTCTTCAAATTTAGTTTGTTGAAAACTGTTAGTCACTGTAGTTTTAAAATGACTTAAATCCGATATTAACATCGTTAATTTTGCATATGTGTCAGACTCTGTTAATTATGATAAAATAGTTTAATAACCTAAAAATCTTACATAACTCTTAATAAAATAACTAATTTCATTGAGTTCGTCACCATAAAACTGAATAGTTACACATACTTGTTCGACACATATTTTGACCACGCTCTTTGAAAAGGAACATCCGCTCCAACAATTCCATCTTCACGTCAAGATGTCTAATGAGAAAATGAGAAAATATGAAAAATTAATCTTATTTATTTTGCACCTTTTGTTCAATGAGAAAATGGGTCAATTCTACAAAATCAAACCTGTTGAACATGGTCCTTACGGATGGGATTATCTGTATGATATACAAAAAGAAACTCAATATTAGATCTGAGCAAGTGACCTGCAACCCGATAAACCCACCCGGACCTGCAACTCGAGCAAGTGAAATTTTTCCGTTTGGGCCAGCCCAAAATTGACCCGTACGTAACGGGCGAACTCTAAACGGCAGGTTAATGGAGTATACGGAATGGGTTACGAGCAAAGCCTCGGGCTGCCCGTACCCGCTTGTTTATATATATATATTATTTTTTATATATAAATACCTATTATATAATAGTTCTATATTATACGTACTCAAGTTGACATTTGGTTCAGTGGTTAAGGACTTGAGGCATTATTTTTGAAGGTCCATGGTTCGATTCCGTAAAGGTCAACATATCCCTTTTTTTGTCAATCTCGCGTTTTTTTTTCTTTCTTGTTCCCAAGTACTCCTGACTCACTCCGTCTGCAACCCCTGTGCGGCCGATTCCCACAAGCATCAGCACCAAGAACATGATCCTGATCATCATCATCATTATCTCAGTGATGGTCCTAATCACCACGATAACGATAACGAGGATGGTGGAGATTCTAGTTTCGATGCCGACTCTGGTTATGAAGATAACGACGAAGAACATGAGGCAGAGGAGGATGAAAGAAAGAACCAAGCGGTTCCATGGTCTTGTGCTTCTGCTTCGGAGTCATAGCCGCCTCTTGTGAGATATGCTTCTGCTAGTTGTTCTGGTTTGGCCTGGAAGTGGTGGCGAGCGTGTTCTTTTGTCGATTCCAATTTAGGTTTCCATCTCTTTCAAGAAATTTATCCAAACAGTTACCGTGAATGAAATTGATTAACAATTTTCTATTTTTTTACTGGCCAAATAGGAACCGTTGCTAATTTTTTTTCCTTTTCGTTAATCTAGGATGAGATCGTTGTTCTTTATCTGGAACGACCTCAGGCCCGCAGCTACCAGACGATGATTCATCCTCTTGGAGTATCCTGAGGTCATGGAAGCATCCTAGAACTACTCAGCAGAGCGAATAACCTTTAGTTGAAGATGATGCGCGATGAGGACAAGAACTGGACCAGCTAGTAACTCTGGTATTTCTTCCTAACTCCATAGCTTCTTCCTGGCCGGAAAGTTCAAACCGAGCCAGCTTGTAACCCTCATGAACTCGGTCGGATTTTGCACAACCCGTTTATTCTGGGCTTAAACAGGTTTACACCGGGTTACGGGCTAACCCGAACCCGTTACAAAATAAATGGGCGGGCTATAGGTTGACCATCGGGCCAGCCCATCTCACCCGTTGCTCAGCCTTACTTAAAGATATTTGATATATTTCTTATTGAGTGAAATCTAAATTTCAGCGACAGTTTCATTAGATATCTTGAGACAGAATTGTTACAGCAAATATTCCTTTTCAAAGGGTAAAATCAAAATATAGTGTCGAACAAGTAAGTGTAATTATTGAGTTCTATGGTGGTAAATTCAATAGAGACATTTATTTATTAATAGTGAAATGCAATATTTTTAGTTTACTAATGCTATTTTACCATAATTAATATAATTAATAACACATAAGTAAAATTAACAGTTTTAATATTAGGTTTAAGTCTTTTTAAAACTACAAAGATTAATAGTTTTCAACAGAGTAAACTTGAGGGACCAATAACATCACTTTAAACTTCATGGACGAAAATATAAATTAGGGCAAACTATAAGACCAAAAATAGGTTTAACCAATCAACGTAGGCATTGACCATATCCATTCATCAGGCCACATTCGCAAAAATAATAACGTTAGTAACACGTCAGCAATTTTAACTGTAGGGACAAAAACCCAATTTAAGGGAAATTATGAGGATTAAAAGTTAGTTTAACCCTAAAAAAATGAGATTTAAACCATCCAAATCATATCTAGATGGTGCATATCAAATGACTTGGGAGAGCTCTTTATTTTTTATGAGTAGCCTAATTAGTTCCCAACTTAAGGGGATCACATGCAATTTTATACTCCGTTGGATTGTTTTTTTATAAACAACACACCTACCTAACTCACACAAAATTAGTTGGTGATTAAAATTAATTTAATTTGGCAAAAATGGTTAAAATTAATTTAAAATAATAAATATGTAAGAGATGTACTTTTTTTTAATCATACCCCTATTTATAAAGATAATAAGTGTGTGAGAGAATGTGCGAGAAAATAGAAAAGAGAATTGGCAAGAAAAAGATACGAAAAAGATGTATAATTAATTGGAGTAAAAATAAAAAATGCATTAAATCTTAGACAAAACCAAATTATTACTTATTTAAAAAGATTACTCCTATAGGAGAGAGTGATGATTATAAATAGGATTAGGTGCTGTATTTTTTAGGGAAAATTACATTGAGGTTCCAACTAAGCCATTTAATCACAAAATGGTCCCAAACATTTTGATAATTATTTTCAAGTTCCATGGGACCTATCTGTAATACATTTCAATTGTGCGATGCCTCAAATTCCCTTAAAAAAAGAACTCCGTCACCCGTGACTCAAGTCAATCCACTTGCAGAGCAGACAGCTTCTGCTGTTCATACAGATATGGCAACTACTAATTCACTGGTGGTTTCCACATTGTTCCACGGCACTCTCCCACTGAAGAAGCCTTCGCCTTATCTTCCCAAATCCCTTCATCATTCCCATAGAACCACTCTCCTTCTTTCCCCTCCCTTTTCTCTTCTTCGCTCTTCTTTTCTTCCAACCTGTCGCCGATCTCCAACCAACACTCCCACATTTTTTCTCAAACTCGGCACCATTAAAACCCCTCTTTCATCCGCTTTCGATTCTTTCCTCATTCTCTTTACCTCCGTGGCTTTATCTTCCGCCCTATTTATTGCCGATGTTGACCCCACCCTATTTCAAAACAGTAAGGAAACTCAGAATTTACAAATAGACAGGTAGAAGAGAACGGAATGTTAAACGAGTGGTTTGTGGGTCTTTTGGATGCTAGTTTTTTTCCCTTAAAGAAGGGTAGGCTTAATGGTTGAAGGTATATTTCTACTGGAGAAATCACAGTAAACATTCAGAATTTCATGTGCAACCAGATTACGAGGATACCGGTGGTACTCATAAGATTTTCTTCTACTTTGATGATATTTTAAAGCTGGATGACTAATAATCTTTACATCAGGATTGTGTGTCTCTAGTTAACTTCCTATTTCTTTTTCTGATGTTTAAGTTTTGGACTTTTAGCCGATTTTATTATTGTTGTTCTATTTTTTTCTATTGGAAATTTCAGTCACAATGACATGACATCTACCTATTCACCAAACAAGGACAAGCAGCTTTAAAAGTTGAGGTACTAAAGGTGCATCATCTGGTTATAGGCTTCTAATCTGTAAGTCAGATGTTTATAAATTTGAGAACTGTGATTCTGTATGTAAATTTAGTGGAGTTGCATATATTCTTGCAGAAGCTATAGATGTAATCATATGCTATTTTGTGTTGGCTTATACCTCCTATTCAATCTCAAGTTGGGCTAACTGGAATAAGATGGGTCATGGGAGTAAACAATAATGTTGTAGTTGGAGGATAGTTAAACTTTATATGGAAGACCTCACTGCTTCAGTTGAGACCATTTCATCCAATCATATTTGAGATTTGTTTGGAAGTGTTTGAAATAGTCTTTCTTCAAACAAAACAATAGAATTGCAAAGAGTTCAAATTGGGCTTATATTTTGTCTTGTCAAGTAATATTATTCTCTTTTTAACGTTTCTTTTTATATGCACTACTTCGTATTCATTGTTTGGCCAAGGTTGCTTGCAAGGCTGCAACATGTTTACGTATCAAGATGTCTTATAATTAATTGATCTTCTTTTGACTTTCCACAATCCACTTTACATGTGATAAAATGTTGCTATCATCTTAGACCTATGAGATCATTGCATCACTAAACACTTAAGCCGAAAGATATGGTCTTAATGGAGTTTATGTTCTACATGTTATTGACAGGTTTCACTGCTTGTACATGGTGAAAGGTTTCACTGACGTCAAATGATGATGGAATGCAAATAAGGTGAAGTTGGATTGGCGATAAGTAATGTAGCTGTTGAGGTTGTTAACAATAGCAACGACAGTTGTTAATTCAGCTCCAGAGGTTGTTAACGACAAGTGTATCCTAAAGGTGGTTAATGCTAGTAGCATGGCAAATGAGCGGGATTCCTTATGCTCATGTATGTATATAATCATTGTGGAAGATGCAATGAGGCTAGCACACTATCAAGACTTGCAAGAATCCCAACCTAAATTGATGAATTGAGAGCATGAAATACATAATGCAAATGTATATATTCTGTGTATTTTGGGCATCTTGCGTATCATGTAAATTGACTGTAAATGTATAATTTTTTGGGGAATGCTTAGGCAATATGTACATATATGTATAAATGGTAAATGAAAGTTGGATATATGGATATAACATGGTTTTAATTGTTTTGTCACCAAGTGTTAGGGTTGTTAATTCCTGCTGGTGGGGTTGTTAATTATAGATGGTGTAGTTGTTAATTACTGTTGGTGTAATTGTCAATGACAGTTGCTGGCGTTGTTAATGGCATCTGGTGGGGTTGTCAGTGACAACTGTTTGGGTTGTAAATGGGAGCTGTTGGGGTTGTAAATCCAAGCTGTTGGGGTTGTTAGTAACAGCTGCTTAGGTTGTAAATAGGAGCTGATGGGATTATTAATGGCAGTTGGTGGGTTGTCAGTGATAGCTGCTTGTAAATGGGAGCTAACGGGGTTGTGAATGAGAGCTGCTGAGGTTGTTAATGGCAACTGCTGGAATTGTTTAATGAGTGCTGGTGGGGTTGTTAATTAAGATTGTTGGGGTTATTAATGACAACCGGTATAGTTGTTAATTACAGCTACTGGGGTTCTTAATGACTGCTGAGGTTGTCAATAACCAATATTAATAAACTGGATAGCATTGTAGTATTACACACAAGAGAGCATAAAGTTACAAATAATATTATAACCAATAAAACAAGTTTTACAGTTTATATATAAGTAGCAATGAATTTACAACCCAAATGGTCTTCCCAATCATTAGTAAGACTCTTATAGAAAGATGTATATTCCTCCTTTATGATCTCTTCAAGCTTCCTCATCCAATTAGGCCTCTGCTTGTTCACCAAAGACTACTCATGGGACACTTCCTTGATCTTCTTTTTCTTCTCAACCTAGAGAGAAATTGGGTAGCTGATGAACTCTAGATTCTTCTTAATCAGGTCCTTCAGGCGTCGCTCAATACTATACTCAGTCCCAGCACTTTGTCTTGCAGGTTTTTGACAAGTGTCAGCAGAACCTACTCTCTGGTGATGTGTAGAATCATTGCCACTTCTATTGACCATGTTGTCATGACGGAAAAACCTTTTCATCTCTTTATGGAAACCGCATTCTTTTTCCCTCTTATTCATACTACCTTTGAATAATATCAGTAGGTTATAACAATAAAAGCAGATGTCCATGTATTTTTCTATTAATGTTGTTTTGCATAACATAAATGCTGGGCATTGATAATGTGATAAATGAAAACTAAAATCATTCTAACATCTTCCTTTGAGCTTCTAAAATAAAATCTGCAATTTGGTTTAATAGAGCTAAAGAGAACATAAATGAATACAAGAGTCCACTGCAGAATTCTAGTTTTGCAGCACCTAAATAGACCTGAGTGATTAGTTAATTATATTAGTATATTCAGCTATATTGGTTTTATACCTGATTACACTAGTTGTCGGAGTATGGTCAAGTCCAAACTGCACGAAGATAATATATCACATTGGCTCATTAGTAAGTCAATTATCAAGAAAGTTATCAATTACAAGGTCAAATGTCAAATGAACCATCATCACAGTTCATCGCTTTTCATAATATTTTCTACTATTTCCTTTGGATATATAGACCATATAATTGATCACACGCGTAATTGAAGAACATCAATTCAATCGATAATGCATATAAACTGCACAAGTAATCCTGTAGTTGAAAAAATCTAACATATGACACACCTAACTAAATGCAAATTAAACACCGAAGAAGTTGCTAAACATACGCCCTTTTGAATTCCTAATTTGTTGCTTAGCAAACGTTTTAATGTAGAACATGCACACTATTGGCTGCATAACTTATAATGCGCTATAAAGCTCAAAAACTGCCCAGCATCATATGCATGATGTAATCCCCTAAACAACTTAACCACATAATATATTCACGGTTAATTATGTAATGCGTAATTCCTTCTGATACCATTTGTAATCCTTTCTGATACCATTTATAATTCCAAACAACCTAAACATTTAAAAGCAATTAATTATTAAATCTTTGAGGTCCAGGGTACAAAATTTATGGGTGAGACACCCAGCTCACAAACCATTCACAATTCACAGTATCATACTGACCCAGGGCACAAAACTCACCACAAGTCACCCTTAAAAGCCCCAAGAATGAACAATATTTAAGCTTCCCCTTAAACACGCGAGTCCATAAACAATATTCAAATGAATGCGTAACAAGTTAGAAATACCGAAAGATAAATTGTTAATCATAAATAAAATATCACAACATAACCATAAGGATAAAAGCAAATCAGAGTATGCAAGCCCTAAAGTCTAGCAATATACATTTTCTCCTTATTATAGTCTAGTTACTTAGCCTACAGTGATAGCTACTATCAAACTATTGGTTCCTTCCCTTCACACCTCGAACAACTAAGTTCCTCTCCTGAAAAAAATAAATATCAATAGGATGAGAAATAGAGTCCCAGTAACCAATAATCAATTCATAAAATATACAATACAGGATTATAAGTCAGTGAAGCAGTGCTAATATACAATATTCAAACAAAATTAAGGTTTTCCAATCAATACATTAAGAATACACAAGTGATCCCTCCATCCTACTCCTCCATATTACTCAATCACAACTCCCCACTTGAGTATGAGTCACAATAAATCCTGGGCTCCCTCCTGGGTCTAGGCCGACTCCCCATTTGAGTGTGAGTCACAATAAATCCTATCCTCCTTCTTAGGTCTAGGCCGACCCCCACTAGAGTGTGAGTCACAATAAAACCTGGCCTCCCTCTTAGGTTTAGGCCGACCCCCACTAGAGTGTGAGTCACAATAAATCCTACCCTCCCTCCTGGGTCTAGGCCGACTCCCCATTAGAGTGTGAGTTACAATAAATCCTGGCTTTCCTCCTAGGTCTAGGCTGACTCCCCACTAGAGTGTGAGTCACATTAAATCCCGACTCCCCATTAGAGTGCGCGTCACAATAAATCCTACCACTATGGTCAGTAGTGGAGGCAACCGCGGATAAATTCACGATACATTATACAAGTCCCATCATCACAAGACCACCCAACTACTTCCATACCACCTAATATGTCAATTCCCCACATATACATAAATTCACAATATATTACAAATAAAGATAAATTATGAATAGTTCATCATACATATCTCTAAATAAAACATATCCTTTACATATATAAAGAAAATACTTCGCACTTCACTAAAGTTGAACATATAAACATAGAGATAATATTCGTAATATATATAACTAAGGTATCGAAAATACCTTACAATCCATGCAAGCATATAAAATGAATTAACCATGGTTACCTCAACTCCAAAATACTCGAAAGTTCAAGCCACAAAAGCACCAACCACACTCAAATAAATCTAATTGATCTCAAAAGAACTTTTATACTCAAAAAGGAGCAGACGCCATACGAGAGAGAGAGATGGGAGAAGAGAACGATGACGGCTGACCTAATTTTCCTATGCATAATGTGAGGGGCGTGAGGGGCATTTAAATAGTACCCCTCATGTGGTCAGCTTTCTCCTTTTTTGGTTTCTTTCTTTTTTCTTTTATTATTTTTTTATACACACAATCCTCATTGATTTGTATGCATCACATTATCATAGATTCTTTTTGATTCAAAAAATTACCTAACAGATTATATTATTATTTCTAAATAACAAATAAATCCTTTGAATAAATAATTATTTCTCAAAGATAATCAAATCCTCTAAATAAAAATTAGGATGTTACACATTACTCAACCAGACATATTATGGCCGGATAAATAGACCTTATCTTTAACAATTAAAAGCAATAATAGACAGTAGGATTTTAAATGAACCGGTTTGATTCATGAAAACATGCAAAATTTTCCAACCTGAGTTTAGAAGCACCGCGGATGACGTGATAATTGGTCACAATATGACCGTCCTTGTCCCAAACAAATCCATATCCAGAACACTGCGGAGCCTCCAACACGTCCAATGTAAACGCGTGCTGCCTAAATACACACCATGCAAGCTCCTCAGAAGCAGCATAATCCAGATTTAAAAAAATCTTCAGCGATGACGATGACAAATAAATGAATAATCATATAAATAGGGAAATGAATTCTTATAGCAATTACACCCACCTGATGGCAAGGTTGGCTATGTATACAACAGATGGGGTGTTCTCTTGAAAGAGGCGCACAGTGGCAATCTGATCGGTCTGTAATTTTCAGGGTATAGTGACCACGAAGGCAGAGGCGGGGTCAACATCGGCAATAAATAAGGCGGAAGATAAAGCCACGGAGGTAAAGAGAATGAGGAAAGAATCGAAAGCGGATGAAAGAGGGGTTTTAATGGTGCCGAGTTTGAGAAAACATGTGGGAGTGTTGGTTGGAGAACGGTGACAGGTTGGAAGAAAAGAAGAGCGAAGAAGAGAAAGGGGAGGGGAAAGAAGGAGAATGGTTATGTAGGAAGGGAGATGAAGGTATTTGGGAAGATAAGGCGAAGGCTTCTTCAGCGGGAGAGTGTCGTGGAACAATGTGGAAACCACCAGTGAAGTAGTAGTTGCCATATCTGACTGGACAGCAGAAGCTATCTGCTCTGCCAGTAGATTGACTTGAGTCGCGGGTGACGGAGTCCTTTTTTTAAGGGCATCGAAGACATTGCACAATTGAAATGTATTACAGAAAGATCCCATGGGACTTGAAAATAATTATCAAAATGTTTGGGACTTTTTGTGATTAAATGGCTTAGCTGGAACCGCATTGTAATTTTCCCTATTTTTTATTTGCCGTGTAGGTAAGATCAAAACACAAGGATGTGACTTTTCATTAATTAAGATTGTAGTACAAGAAAAAAACAAAGCTTGGGGAGAAAGCTTTCTTTGAGGGCCCATCATGATATACTTAAAAATTGAATTAATCTATAATAAATACAACGGTTAAGTTACTTTTTATTTTTTTCTTTTGACGAATGTTCATTTGACTACAGAGATCTTCAACGCCGTATCAGCCTCGACCATAGATTTGGTGGTAGGACAAAAGTAAAAATTTCATTGGTCAATATTCCAAAAGGAAGGAAAAGTGACTCACCACAATATTTTAATATCAGGAAGAATTTTGGGGTGAAAAAGGTACAATATCATGAAGAATCCACTATCACATATTTCTCTGGTTTTCTCTTTCTTGAAGCAAAACTTGCCGGCTCTATTATTTTATCTTTTTAACTATTCCAATTAGGACAATTTTTTAAGATAACTTGTTGCAAATTTGGTAGGTAGTAACATCCTATAGAATCCCCATTAACTGAAGGCACCTTAAGGATACCATCAAAAAATAAAACTTTAATAGAAACAGAAATATCTAAATTACCTTTTTAAAGATGAAGTAATAGAAATATGTATTGCATGAGTGTAATTATTAGTAAAAGCCTATTTTCATCAAGGAATGCATGGATTCCCCTATAAAACTATTAATTACGTATGGAAGAATCATAAGTAGTCTAGAAGATAGTATATTAGGTCCATTAATAGGAAACTTGATTTACACTACCAGAAAAATGTCATTTAGCGACGAAAAAATCCATCGCTAAATGGCTATTTTCTATCAGAAAATTTTCATTTAACATCGGAAAATTTTAGCGACTGTCTTTTTAATGACGAAAAATAAACATTTAGAGACAGATTTTCTGTCATTAAATGGCATTTATTGATAATGTTATCAAAAACTAAAATTTACATTAAATACTAATTTTACAATATCGAGAACTGAAGATTATATGAACAAATCAATAATGGTATTTAATGACTTAGATAAAGTAAGATTATTACCATATCATTACCATGAGCTAAAACAATAAGTATAACAAGGATTAGTATTTATCTATTGTTATTTTTCCCTATAACTTTCTATATATCTTGGGTTCATTTCTAAAACCCTAAATCTCTTGGTAGGTAGTAATTTATGCTCCATATATATTTATAATTTATAAACTTTGTCATTTCTATTAATATCATTTCCTCTTTTTATGTAAAAAAGAAAGAAACTAATACTTATCATATAAATTAGATGTAATAAGAGTATACCCTCTCTAATCTTTATTATAGAATCTATTAGATGTTTGTATTTGATCATGGATATAAAATTAATCTCAATTTTTTGTTTTATATTCATAATTTTTCTTATATTAACCTATCTAACTTATAAACTAATATATAATTACACATGTCTAATCTCTGGAGATCATATCATATTTGTCTAAATTAACCAACTTATTTTATTTCCTTAATTTGTCAAAATTAATCAAATAATTCTAACACTCCATATTGTTTGTAAATTATTGGGAGAATCACACCCCAAAAACTAACTGTTAGAGTTGAGAAACTTTAAATCTTATTAGACCATTCTTTTAAAAAAAAAATCTTTTTAATATACGAATTGTTACGTATTTAAACTACAAACAATTGTTTATATTTAAGATCGAAAAGAAACGTATTAGATTTAATTTGCTATTAGTGACTGCAAACACGCTAACAACCCACTAAGCTTCATCGTTAATAAAAAGTCGCATGGGTCATCGAAGTCCGACACGCTTGATTTGAATTAAAGCCCTTTCGTTTCCCTAAGATTGATTTAATTTGCCGTTGAATACCCTCTACCTTATTAGCTCCCTCACAGAGTCTCAAACCTTTTCTACTGAAGCTTCCACGACATTTCTTATTTCTGTCCCCAGTGCCAAAGACATGTCTATAAATATGCTTCATAATATAAGCCACCCAATACAATAATACCTTTGAATTAATCACACAAACATGCATAAGAGCGCTTCAGGTTCCTACTTAGGTCCAGGAGGCTTGGATCTGTCTCAAGCCTTCTTCAAGTCCATTCTCCACACTGCTCCTCCCTCTCCCACCAAGAGACACACCAAGATCTCCGTCATCGGAGCAGGCAACGTCGGCATGGCCATCGCCCAGACCATCCTCACCCAAGATATCACCGACGAGCTCGTCCTCGTCGACGCCATGCCCGACAAACTCCGAGGAGAGATGCTCGACTTGCAGCACGCCGCCGCCTTCCTCCCTCGCACCAAGATCCACGCTTCCACCGATTACTCCGTCACCGTAGGATCTGACCTCTTTATTGTGACCGCCGGTGCCCGGCAGAGCGAGGGCGAGTCAAGGCTGAATCTTCTACAGCGAAACCTCGCCATGTTCAAGAGTATCATCCCTCCGCTTGCTCGTTTATCTCCAAACTCTGTTCTGCTCGTCGTCTCCAACCCTGTGGACGTGTTAACCTACATTGCATGGAAGCTTTCAGGCTTCCCCTCGAACCGAGTAATCGGATCAGGCACCAATCTGGACTCCTCCAGGTTCAGATTCCTCATCGCCGATCACCTCGACGTCAATGCTCAGGACGTGCAGGTAAGTAACTATCG
>JANTPZ010132323.1:0-32207 GCA_025593235.1 Vachellia pachyceras
TCCCTCAAACGGCTATAATTCTTTTCTTTGGCCAAAGCAACGGCTATATATTTTTCCTTTATGTAATAACTTCTCCTAGGAACTGTAGCAGTTTTGAAGATCTCCACATTTTTTTCTGAGGAGAATCCACCGCCTGGGGAATTGGCGACTATTCACTGGGATTTCATTTCGGCAGCAGCAAAACAAATTCCAACTGCAAAGTAGTTTACCTATTTCTATCGCTTAGGTCAGTATTTGAAAATTCTCTTTTCTTTTTCACGTTATGGTTGGCTGCAATGATCTCATTTCAAGTTTCGTTCAGCCGATGTTTGCCCATAACAGTTGGAACCTTAGTCCGTTTACATTTAACAGTAGAATACTCTGGTTTTTAAAATTGAAGATAATTTAGCATCTTGTTAGCTCTGCTGCAACTTATTCGATTGTGTGTTCTTTGATTTCTTTTTGGCTTTATGCTTTTCTAAATATGCTACTTCCTACTGCTCACATGGTTTTGCTTTTTTTTTTTGGTCTTGTATTTGTGATTTCCCCGAAACAAACAAATGATACACGCACAAGTTTCTTTGTTTCAGAAATCTTTTTTCTTTTTGGGCTGTTCGATGTACAAGACTAGCTTTGGCTAACATCTCAAACATATCAATACCTTTATAGCTGTTCTGTTATGTTTTTTATCTAATATCAACAGATCAAACATGGATTGTTAGAGTAAATAAAGCCAGGCCGTGCTCCTCTTGTTAGAGAATTTAATGGTTGACATTCCCATTACCTTAGATGGCTTAGGAACTTGAATAGTTTTGGGTCTTGTATAATAAGCCTTTTCCTATTGAAAGCAGTCTGAGAGGGTTGATACAACGAAAATTGAGCTAGATTTATGAGTTTATAATAAGAACATAAATTTATCATGGGCTGTTTGATGCAAACATACTAGCTTCTGCTATAATCTACACATGTCAAACTTGGCTTGCTAGCTTAAAAATATTTATAGCACATCCTTATGCTTAGAGTAAATAATGTCAGACGGTACTCCTCATGTTATAGCATACTATTTGATAAACATTATTGCATTACCTAAATAACTTAGGAACTGGAATGGTTTTGTCTTGTTGTAGTTCTAGTACAAGCCTTTTTCCTATTGACGTAAATCTTAGAGTAATAGTTTTAACGATATTTGAGCAAGATGTAAAAAGTAACTCATATTTACAGTGGCCAATTGCATCTGCTAGTCATATTGTTAAAAGCTTACCTACTAAAATTAAAAGCAGAAAAAAGTTATTAAATACTTGAAATTTTATTGATTTATTGATACATTATCAAACATTTTTTATACTTTATTGTATGTACGTGACTATTCTTTTGATACTTGTTTTAATGTTTTTTTGCATATTCATCCTATTCACCGAGAGACCAATATAAATTGTGAATTGAAGCTCTTGGGGCTCTGCAACAGAACATGTTTGCTGCATCCCATGATTTTACAGTCAGACACCAACATGTTTGCTTGACTTTTTGACAAGTAAATATTTGGAACAATTTTCTTTTTTCTTAAAAAATTTTTACTTATAAAGAACGAATGGACATGGATTTGTTTTTTTTTCCTTGTTTGATTATGTCCTCATATGCTGTTTATGAAGCTGAGAGTAGTCATCCAGGACCATTTGGGTAATTTATTATAATAAGCTTCTATAAGTCGTGTAGGTAAGCCTCAATTGACCATCTCTTTAGATATTCCTTTTGGCATATTGGACGTCGTTGCTTATATTCTCTTGTTTACATTTTAGTCATTGCTTTGTTTAAATTTTACTTCATAGCTTAGTGCGAAAAAAGGGGAAAAGAGAAAATAAATTTTGTTTTTTGAAATTTTGTCGTTGTTTTCTGTACTTGCTTTATTACTCTGCTAGCTTTTGTCCATACTTTGCATTATCATTCATGATATCCTAGAAAACCAAGTATCCCTTAACTAAGAACTTATTTCCCTTAAGCCCCATCTTTACTGCACTGAATCCCAAATGGACAAGGCTTTCAAACCTTTCAAGCCTAAATAACTGAACTGACCAAAGATAAATAGGTTCATGAATCAACGGCCAAGTTTAGGCAAGAAAATAATACCAGGTACCAAGAGCTTAAGGAATTCGCCCAAGTCAGTAAGCATATATCAGAAAAAGATGTAGATGGACTTCATAGCAAACAAACTAGGGGAAGCAAGTGCTAAGTTTGATTATACTGGGCCATTTAACACCTAGAAATCCCACCCCCCTCACCAAAATTACTCTACTGATCGAACAAAGAGGGTTATTAAGGTTGAAGTGCTCGATTTTGACAGCCAACTCAACGCAAACGTTTTTCTCAACTAGCTAGCGATTGACTAATTTCACTAATACAGCATGAGCGACATGCAACAACTTCGCTTCACAAAAATGAAGCTCAAAATTTTGTGAGAAAGTATTGGCATAATGTTGAAGCGAACCTTCACCGCCTAGGCAGCCCCCAATGACGACTTGGGTAGAGATGAACCTAGTACTAAAAGAAAACTATGTGACTAGTGATGCGCGTAGAAAGAGAAATAAGAGAGAGCTTTGTATTCAATATCTAAGGCTAGTTCATACATCTCTCTTGATCCCTCTTTATACTAATACTTCCTCTAAATGACTAATAACCCTTTGAACTAATATAACAGCCATGTAATAATACACCACCCTAAAACAATATCCTTGTTCTCAAGGAATTGTTCAAAAGAAAAAAAAAACACACACACACACACACACACACTTTTTTTAAAGAATGTAAAAGTAATAGTTGGATTTAGGATATCAAATTTACCAAACACTTTACAATATTACTGATCCCACCTACAATATAGCCCAAAAACAAATATTCAAAATCTCTTCAAAAGCTTCAAATAGTTTCTTCGTTATCCAACATAAAAAACGCATGAATGTTTCACTAATCCCTCATAGGAGAGGCCCATTATCATACTCCAAATAAGCCCAACTCTATTGTATCCAGATAGGTGTTTAGATGCTGAAACAATGCACTCTATGGTGTTAATGGGATCCAACTAGACAAAACACTTAACAAAATTTTGAAGGAATGTCAAGTCAAATGGAAGAGCAAGCATTTCAGACCCTTTGAATTTGTGTGTTTAACCCACTTTACTAAAGGAAAACAGTTGTTCTGGCGATCCCATAAGCTGGGAAGAGAATGCATAAAACGCTATTGAAAAAGCTAGAGCTACAAAATTGTGATCCTATAAATGGTTTCTCAAGAAGTTGCAGTTGCACAACCGCTGGTGGTGTAGAAAATAAAATGCTTTGATAACTTCCGAAAAAATGAAATGGTACAAAATAAAAAATGTTAATGTATTATTGGGAAACATTTTAAATTACTAAAATGAATAATCAAATTATCCTAATAATTTGAAAGATATATTAATTAAATATCATTGAAAAGTAAAATTGTTCAACTAAATAATATTATATAATTAATATGTCATAAAGTCAGTACAATTTGGTATCTAATAGTTTCACGAACACGATTAATTTATGTTGAAAATGTTATACTTGATAATGATGCCTCACGAATGTCATCATTAGTAGTATGTTCAACAACTACACTTTCACTTTTAACTCTTACAAAGTCCACATCGGTATCATAATTTTTCCTAAAAAAAATTATCTACAACTATTGTTGTACAAACAATATGTACTTGTGTTCGAAACACGTATGTTCGCATTTTTTGTAAAATTGCGAACTTATTCTTCCAAACCCCAGAAATTCTTTTTATATTGCACCTCAAATTTGAAAGATAGTAATTAAAGGCCTGTTATTATTTTTCAAATTCAAGTTGTCGTTTGAACTTTGTAAAATGATAGTGCTCACAGCTATAAGGGTCGAGATATCCCATTGGTGTTGGATAGTCAAAATCAACTAAATATATTTCTCTAATAAACCAATAAATTATTTTGACAAGTAAAATTAATGAAAATATAAAATGAATACACATTCAATTGAAAGTGATGAAAACATGCCTTGAGCTATAGGGGAAATTCATAGATGGAGTTGAGATTGTATTGCTAAACAAACGAGAATTGTTCAGGGCCTTCCCATCCCTTTTGTTGTAAATATTGTGTGTGGGTGTGTCAAAGGAAGAGTCCCACATTATTTAGGATTAAGAGGAGGAAAGAGCTTGCACATGATAAAGGTTACTGGAGACAAATCCGGCAATTTTTCCTTACCCTTTATTAAAGCTTTATGAAAATAAACTACTACTTTTAAAGAGAGCTTTAACGTGGATAGTATGCTTTCCACACTGATTTCACATCCTATTAAATTCACCGATAAGTGCATGAATTCACCACTTTGCATCAACAGTGATGACACCTCCGGGAGAGGGATTTCAGTTGATTTTGCAGGAACATCACACAAGACTTCAAAGAAGTCGCTGGCACCCGTGCATACAACATCACACAAGATTCTCAGGTTGTTCATTTCCCTCATTTAATCATTTACCACTTCTGATAATGGTGACTCTGTGCCTTGTGAATGATCTAAGTGTGGGGAAGGAACCTCACCAGTAGGATGTAGAATAGTTGCATTTCTTTCTAGGATGTTTTTCCATTCAATAAAACTCCTTATTTCATGTGCAGCCTTGCTCCATGAGCTTGATATTTGAAGAGACTTGTTTGTTATGCTTGAGATTAGGTGCTTCATTCTCTTTTGTGTTTGCTCTTTGTAATGTTTAGCTGCGGCGAAGTACAATGTTCGCTGCGGCCAAATTTTCATGCTGCCAGTGCTATTCCTCTCAGGAAGTGTTCACCGCGACTAAATCAATTTTTAGCCATGGCCAACCCTCTAACCTTTCATCTTCTGAAGTTGTTCACAGTGATTAAATTCACTATGCACCACGGTGAAAATCGTAACTCTTCGTTTTCCCACCAATCTGCTTTCTTAAACTCATTTTCAGTTTCATTACTTTCATTCATTTCCGTCGGTTTGCTTTCATTCCTTTCTGTTATCATTTTCATTTACCGTATTGTTTTGCATCATTCTCGGTACCGCCGCCGCCCCGTTCATCATAGTAAGTGATCGCCATCCCCCTTTTTCCTTTTTCACATCATTTCTATAAATCATTTCTGTTTTTTATTGTTATCGTTGTGTCAAGTTCTGCAATTTTCGCCGCAACAAAAATGAGATTCACCACGACCAAATTCATAATGAGATTCTGCAATTTTTCCAATCTATTTTAGTTGCGTTCTGAAAATCCAAAAACTAAAAAAGAAAGTTTATTTTATATTTAAATTCAGTACAAGTTTGAAATCAAAAATGATTTTTCCACCTTGAGGCAAACGTAATCACAAATTAATTTAACTAATTGCACACAAGGCTCCATAGAGAACGACCCTGGGGTTGCACCCTATAGTGCAATCCTTGGAAATCACAATTGTTTTGATCCATTTTAAAGGCCTAGCAATGACAAGTTTTACATTTGCATCTATGGTCGGATCATGTACGTTCTAATCTATAATCTCTATTGAGATAATTTGCAAATAACCAATCAATTCCAACGATAACATTGATACCCGTTAAAAGCAAGCATATCAAATCATGTCATCTCACGACCCTCAAACACAAGCAAGAAATTCATACGTGCCTTGAATAGTAAACATAGTTGCTCCTACCAAAGTCGATACATACCTGTCAACTGCTAAATAACCCTTGAAAATGACTTCTACATGCCATCCCAAACTCTTAGACTCTCTAATCCTCTATCCACCATTTATAATGTAGTTTACATTTCAATCTCATTGGCTGCAATGTGTTGCTTAATCTTAGCCTTTCCTTCTTTAATAATTATTAAGCCTTCACATTTGCTATAAAAGGTTTAGAGTTCGCCTAAACATCTAGGTTCAAGGTTCGCCTTCACATTTACTACACATGCTTGGACAAATCAATGAACTAGAAAATGAAGTCATATTCATAAAGATCTCCTTAGTTGAAAGCATAAAACTCATTCTCCTCCGTTGCCTCAACATTGTGGGAAAATATTGTTGTAGAATCTTTTTTTGAACCCATCTCATTCCAAATTTAGTTTATTTGTGGACTTAGCAGTACCTCATTTATGCTTGGCACTGTCCTTCGTCATACAACATGAACCTTTTCCTAAGGGTTGCAAGGAATTTCTTGTAATCAAACGCTAACAGAGGACAATACCCTGCACCTTTGGGCTAAACGAGATAATAACTCAGGAATTCACATTATTGTCTTAAAGATGAGGATAGCTCTTTCCATTGGTGGGGCAAGTGTCACACCAAACGTTGGTAGGGAGCTAACACCTTGAGGGACCTATAGTAGGTGAAAGGAGATGAAGTAGGCAGGGTATGCTCAAGTCCCACATCGGTTAGACTTGTCCAATGTGACAGGGTGTGGCCTTTGACATTTGAGGCGCCTTGTTGGTGATTATGGGATCTTAGGAGGATAAAACCCTGTGTCTATAGGTCATTACATAGGGACAATATCTCAGGATATCACATTAATAGTGCCACACCAAGCACTGTTAAGGACATAACACCCTGAGGGATCCTTTAGTAGGTGAAGGAGGAAGGGAGAAATAGTAGGTATGGTGCATTCAAGTCCCTACATCGGTTGGATGTAACTAGAGTGAATGCCACATATGTAGTCAAGATGTGACCTTTGACATTCGAGGCAACCTTTAGATGATTTTGGGATCCCAGAAGTGCACAAGCCTAAGTCTACGAGCGGCTAAACAGGGACAATACCTCATAATGTCACATTATGATATCAGAGTTAAGGATGACTCTTTCTGTTGGTGGGGAAAGCCACACTAAGCGCTGCGAAAGACCTAACACCCTGAGGAACCCTGTAGTGGATGAAGGAAAAGGGAGATATAGTAGGCAGAGTACGCGCAACTCCTACATCGGTTGGACTTTTCTAAAGTGAAAGCCATAAATGTAGTCGATGCATGGCCCTTAACATTCGAGGTGCCTTTTGGGTGACTATGGGATCCCAATTGGACAAAACATTATGCCTATAGACGGCTATATAGGGACAATACCTCATGATGTCACATTATTAGTGTCACACTAAGTGTTGTTAGAGACCTAACACCCTGAGGGACCCCGTAGTGGATGAAATGGGAAGGGATACATAGTAGGCAGGGTGGACTAAAGCCTCATAGGGTTGGACTTGTCAAGAGTAAAGGCCATATATGTACTCAAGGCATAACCTTTGACATTTGAGACATCTTTTAGATGTTTATAGGATCCCACGAGGACAAAAAATGTGCCTACGGATAGCTAAACATGGACAATACCTCAATGTAGAAGGTGTCACACCAAGCGTTGCTAGGGATTAAACACCCTAAGGATGACTACATCGGTTTGGACTCGACCAGAGTGAAGACCATATATGTAGTCGGGCTTAGTCTTTGACATCCAAGATGCCTTTAGGGTGACTAAAGAATCCTAATAGGAAAAAACCATGTGCATATGGATGACTAAATAGGAACAATACCTAACCAAACCCTGTGTCATATGAAGCACTGCTATGGACCTAACGCCCTAAGGAACCCCTCAATTCCCACATTAGTTGGACTCATTTAGAGTGGATGCCAGATATTGTGTTTTGGGTATGGCCTTTGACATTTGTTGTGCCTTTTAGGTGACTATGAGATCCCAAGAAGACAATGACTAAACAAATAATATCACAGGATGTCACATTATTCATGGCACACCAAGCGCTGCTAGGGATCTAACAACATGAAGGCCCATATAGTGGGTGAAGGGGAAAGAGAGACCTAATAGTAGGGTGCGTTCAAGTTCAACATCAATTGACTCGTCCAAAGTAAGGGCCATATGTGTAGTTGGGGCTTGGCCTTTGGTATTTTAGGCGCTTTTTGGGTAACTATGAGATTCCAGAAGGATAAAACTTTGTGCCTGCAGGCTTTTAAATAGGAATAATACATCAGGGAGATATTATGGCATCAGAACCAAGGACTGCTCCTTCCTTTGAGGGGAGAGTGTCACACCAAGCGCTGCTAGGGACCTAACACCCTAAAGCCTCGTTTGGTACGCAGAATTCATTTTGATAGATATGGATATGGAAATGGATGTGGAAATGGAAATGGAAATGGAAATGGGTTTAAAAGTATGTTTGGTATGTCATGTAAATGAGGTATGATTTTTGGATGAAAAGACCTAAAAGCCCTTCTAAATTAAAAAATCTTTTTTTTTTAACTTTTAAAACTACCTAAATCAAATTAAAAAATTTTTAGATGGAATTTCAACATGGAATTGGAAATCCAAGCTTTTCATATGGAATTGAAAATCCATGAGTTTGATGGAATTGGCTTCCATGTGGAAGCCAATTCCATCATACCAAACATGCATGGATATGGAAATCAATTCCATTTCCATATCCATGCCTCCAAATTCCATCAAACCAAACGGGCCCTAAGGAACCCCGTAGTGGGTGAAGGGGAAATGAGATGTAGAGTCGAGGCTTAGCCTTTGAATTCTGAGTTGTCTTTTGGGTGACTATGGGATCCTAGGAGGACAAAATCTTGTGTTTATGTGCGGATGAACAGGGATAATTCCTCAGGATATATTATTAGTATCACGCCAATTGCTGATAAGGACTTAGCAACCTGACGAACCCCATAGTAGGTGAAGGGGAAGTAACATGTGGAAGGCATGTGCACTTAAGTCTCACATCGGTTGGACTTGTCCAGAGTGAAGACCATATATGCTAGCTCGGGCATGGGCTTTGAAATCCAAGACGCCTTTTGAGTGACTATGGTATCCTATGAGGATAAAACATATGCCTACCGGCGACTAAACAAGGACAATACCTCAAGATGTCACAATATCCGTCCATTCCATTAGTATTGATTAACTTGATTAGCTTTGACTTTGAAAGTTGTCACACTCTCTGACTCATCATGGTTGGCCACATTCTAAGTGATGCCATTCTCTTATTCTATGCTTTTGGTTCCCTTTCTTCCTCTACTCTACACAATATCTCATTCATAAACAACATTACATCTTGCATTTATCTTAAATGCAAGCTGTGATGTTTTCCATGGATGATTGGGTCGAGATAGAGTAAGAGAGGGAGCGAAGGGGGAATAGATGATAAGAGAAGGGCGTCCCAAGAATGTGACCAACCACTATGATTTAGAGAGTGTGGGCGATTCTCAAAGTAAAAGCCAATTGAGCCAATTAACACTGGTTGAGGATGTAACATCCTAAATTTTTATTGAGAGAATTTAATTATCATGGAGACATAATTATTTATTTACAAGATTTAATTGTTATTTAGATTTAATACTTTTGTTAAGTATAATTTGTTAGATTATTATTTGAATAAAAAGATATTATCTTTGAGGCATATGAATTAAAGAAACAAGGAATGGAAAAAATAATAATTTTTATAACAAAATAATATAATATATAAGAAAAGGTTGATGATATATATATATGTGCGCAAAATACAAGTGTATATATAAGATATATAAAAAGATACGCTGACCTTGAGAAAAAAAATATATGTATATATAATATATATGCATATCTAGATAATATAAATCAATTGGGATTGTGTGTGATATTGTGTATAAAAAAAAAGAAAGAAACCAAAGAGGGAGCAAGCTGATCATGTGAGAGGTACTATTTAAATGCCCCTTATGCACCCTCACGTTATGCATATGAAAATTAGGTCAGCTATCATAGTTCTCTTCTCACATGTCTCTCTCTCGTGTGGCGTCTACTCCTTTTGGGCGTGGAAGTTCTTTTGGAATCAATTAGGTAATCAAAACTACTCATTTTCAATTAATTTTATTTATTAAAGTTTTTCTAAATAATCTTCTCTTTTTAATAATAGTAACATCATTATAATTAGATGAAAATTTAAGATTAAGATTTGGGTTAAAGACTGAGTTTTGTCAATAACTGTCTAATGAAAGGTGGAGTTCCAAGACTTTCAATGGACTTAACCAAGTTAATTATTTATTTGTATGTATTAAATTTGCATCTATATCATTGTGTAGATTGATTTAAGTGTGGTTGGTGTTTTTGTGGCTTGAGCTTTCAAGTATTTTGGAGTTGAGTACCATGATTAATTCATTTTATATGCTTACTTGGATGGTATGATATTTTCAATACCTTAGTTGAATCTTATCTCTATTTTTATATGTTCAATTTTAATGAAGTGGGAATTATTTTCTTTATATATATATAAGGAATGTTTTACTTAGAGATATGTAGGATGAACTATTCATAATTTATCTTTATCAGTAACATTGTGAATTTATGCATTTGTAGGGAATTGACGTATTAGGTGTTTTGAAAATAGTTGGGTGATCTTGTGATGATGGGACTTGTGTAATGTATTGTGAATGTATCTGCAGTTACCTCACTCCTGATCATAGTGGTTGACTGTATTGTGACTCATACCCAGGAGGGAATTCAGCCTAGACCCAGATGGGAGGCAAGGTTTTATTGTGACTTACACTCAGGTGGGAAGTCGGTCTAAACCCAAGAGGGAGGACAAGCTTTATTGTGACTCACACTCAACTGTGGAGTCGGCCTAGACCCAAGTGGGAGGTCAGGAGTGATATGAAGGAGTAGGATGGAGGGATCACTTGTGCATTTTGATTGTATTGAATGGAAAACCTAAATTTTGTTTGAATATTGTATGTTAGCACTGCTTCACTGACTTATAACCCCATATTATATATTCTATGAATTGATTGTTAGTTACTGGGATTTTATGTCTCACCTTATCTATATTTTTTTCAGTAAAGGAGCTTAGTGGTTCGAGGTGTGAAAGGAAGAAGCCAACAGTTTGATATATCACTGTAGGCTTAATAGTTAAGCTATTTTAAAGAAAAATATATATTGTCAAACTTTTAGGGCTTGCATAATTTGATTCTACCTTTATGTTTATGTTATGAAATTATACCTATTAATAAATTATCTTGTGGTATGTTTAAGATATTAAGTATTGATTTGAGAAATATATTTGGACCTATATGGTTAATGGAATTATTAATAATTATTCTGGTTTTTGTGACTTCTGATGGTGACTTATGGGTGAGTTTTGTGCCTTGAGTCGGAATGATATTGTAAATTGTGAATGGCTTATAGGTTGGGTGTCTCACTCACAACTTTCGTACCCTGAACCTTGAGGATTAATTAGTAATTGTGTTTAAATGTTTGGTTTTGTGAATTACAAATGGTATTAGAAAGGATTACAAATGGTATCAAAAAGAATTACGAATTAACTGTGAATATATTATGCGGTTAAATTTGTTAAGGGGATTACACAGGAGGCATATATTCAACAAGAGATAGGGACCATGATTGCCAATTAATATTGGTTGAAGAGTAATTTTCTCCCATTAACCCAATGAAAGATCAAAAGCAATGGAGACAAAGTTGAAGAGGAACCTAGATGAATGATTTTTTTGTTTGGATCTGGTTGATTATTTGTGATTAAAGGTGCATTTTGGTCTTATATAAAAATTAGGTCTTATTTCCAAGGCACACCAAACATATTTTTAAACCTTATCTCCATATCTATTTCTTTATCCATCAAAATTGATTGTGCATACCAAATGAGTCCTTGATTTTTTTTTTGTGTTCAATCTATTCAGTGAGACTTATTAACCACTATGATAAGAATGGGAAAAACAAGAATATGCTCTACCATCCTATAAAAATTGCAGTTACCCTTATGCCTCGTTTAATAGCATGAAATACAGGGGATAAAATTGGAATTGTGGGTGGAAGTGAGATTTTGGCATGTTTGGTATGATGGAAGCCACTTATATGGAAGTATCAATTCTAAACGAATTTGGGTACCTTAACCATTTTATCCCTCCCTTTAATATCAGTCACCAACCTCTATCACCATCACCCTTAGCCTTCACCGCTTACAACCACTATCACCCGTAGCCTCCTTCATTAACAACCACCGTCACCCTCAACCTCCGTCATCAATGACCTATCTCTTCTTAATCGACAACCTCTCCTAATAGATCTGGAGGAGTATGCAAGCGTCAAAGCTACCCCTATCTCTCACATTATGTCCTTTGACCTCCATCTCTCGAGATTCATCATCTCCCTAGATCTGTTGCGGCTCTTTCTCTTCAATCTGCAAGCATGTCCTTTGACCTCCATCTCTCACACCATGTCCTTTGACCTCTATCTCTCGAACCTGCCCCTGCGCTCTATCAAACCTTTTGCCTTTGTAACTTCTCTCTCATGGATCTGAGATGTTTGTCACCTCTTTCGAACTTGTTTAGTTAAGGTAAGATCCTTTTTTTTTGTTGGAATAGTTTGTAAGAGATTAAGATCCTTGCTTCTATAAGGTATGGTGGACAAATTCTAGTGAACGATGGTTGATTGAGCTTTATTTGTATTAGTTTTCTACTTGGATTTCCAGAGTCTTAGAGCAATTTTAGCCCATGCATGATCCTTTTGTGCCTAAATTGATATTAGGAATTGTTGATTTGGATTAATGCAATTTTGGGTTCATATGCCATGAATAATGATGTTATTATGCCTAAATTCCATCATGAGCAAATGATATTGCCAAACTTTGCTATTTCATTTCATGAATTCTGTGCAAAAGGCAAGGGAAGCAGCTCTGGATAATTTTGCTGCGGCGCAATAACATTTCACCACGGCCAAAGTTCAATCAAGTGGGCAATGAACTCTTCGGAGAGGTTCGCCGCGGTGAAACCTCAAGTTTATCGCGGTGAATATCACGTATCAACACCAGATTTTTACTCCAGATGGAAATTGACCTGACCCAGCTTTAGAGATCCGACCCAGAACGGTTTTAACACACCATTTAGGGTATTTTCGAAAAGAAGGAGTTAGGGCTGTGGAAGGGAGGCAGAAACACACACCCACTCATTTTCTCTCATCTCTACACTCTCCAAACCTTATCTTCACCCATTTTCCTCACCATCAATCCATTCATCATGTTTCACTCATCCATTCAGAGTTTGTTTCCATCATCTATGAGTAGCTGAGCATCCCATTCCTCTTGAAGATGAAGTGGGCCAGAGTTCGAAGTGCCGAAAGGGGAGTATTTACTTTCAATCTGTATTTACATTATAGATTACTTAGATTCCGACTTGAATGTGTAATTTTTGTGTAAATACTTGGTCTCGGTTGAGCCAAACTTGGATTATTGTGTATTGAGTTGTTTTGTGATTGACAAAGTAGAATGGAGTTCATTTTGCTTATTCAATAAAATCTTGTTGGTCTCTTTTATCATCCTAGTTGTGCTTGATTTTAGAGTCAACAATGTATGGAGTTGATTTTGTCACTTTGCGATTTCCGTACACACACTAAGTGCTCTTAAGGAATTTTATGGGATGGAGTTCATTTCATGTTGTTTCGGACCCACCAAGTCGTTTGGGGATTTAGATGGAGTTCATTGTATGACACTCCGGACCCAGCGAGTTGTTGGGGGTTTTTGATTTCGAAAACTTAGTGCGAAAGTCGATACTTTCCCTCATCCTTTGCGAACTATGATGGAGCACTTTATTTTTAAGAGGCACTCATCATCACACACACATTTCTCTTTCTCAAGGCTGCCTTTACTTTCATCCTCAATCAAAAAAAATACCAAAAACAAGTTTTATTTTGTAATTAGTTTAGGTACATATCTTAATTCGAATTGAAATCGATTGCATTTGCATTACAAGCATAATCACAAGCTAAGAACTATTGGTACACCATACTAGCTTCCGAAGAGAACAACCCTAGGGTTGTCACCATACAATCCTTGGAAATCACAATTAATATTCCTGATCCATTTTCAAGGCTAACCAATGACCTAAGTTTACAATTTATGGCTTAGTTGGATCAGTGGTAGTGGCCAATGGTGATGTACGTGGATGTGGAAGAGTTTTTTTGTTGAGGGTATTTTAGTATTTTCACTTTATAAAATATATATATTTCAATTAACAATTCACTTTTACTTCCAGTTTTACTTCCAATTCTAACAAAAACTCTTCAATGCAGCAAACAAGGCATTATAATTCTCAAGGGGAACTTAAATTGATCATGGATTTCTTTTGTGCGATTTGTATTAAAAATACCTGTTGAGCATTAAAGCAAGGGAAATTTACTGTTCAGTCCCACATAGTAAACATATTTATCAAATGGTCCCAATTTTTAAAATATTTATCAAATGGTCCCATTGACAACACGAGTGCAGCGCATGGTGTTGTCAAGTGTTGTGAAACCATTTGATAAATAAGTCCCTTATTTGGGAATGAACAGTAAATTTCCCTTAAAGTAACATAAAATTGAATTTTTAAAATTGACAGCTAAATTTGAGAGTTTTTTTTTCCGCAAGTTGTAAATATTTTTCTTTAAAAAAATTCAAAATTTTCACTTTTCATCCTTAAAATAGATTAGTTGATTTGTGACTAATGACTAAATTTCTTCAATGACTTCATGTTTGGGAAGAACTTTTTCCCAACGGTGCACGTAAGTTAAGATAAAACCATATCGAAATCCATAAAAACAATTTTAAAATCCATAAATTCTTCTCGAATTTTGGAAACTCCTTTTCTTCAACGGTTTCCTAAACACACGTGTAAAAGTTTCTTTAATAGAAAAGAACCAAGACATTTTAAAATTTAAAATCCCGTATTCTTATACCATAAGGTATGTTATTAATTTTTTTTTCCACGTTTCCTGCTTTTTCAGGGTATAATTACGATTGGTAATTTCTGAGTAAAAACCCGCCTGCCATTACGATTTAACTCAACGGTCTTTCCTTTCTTTTTATTCTGTTGAAATTCTAATATTGGCATAACGAACCCAAATCAAATTCAAACCCTCCTCCGGCCTCTATTATCGCTATTCAACGGTACGTCATTCCTTCAAACGGCTACAATTCTTTTCTTTGGCCAAAGCAACGGCTATATATTTTTCCTCTATATAATAACTTCTCCTATGATCTGTAGCAGTTTTGGAGATCTACACATCTTTTTCCGAGGAGAATCCATCGCCTGGGGAATGGGGAGTATATTCACTGGGATTTCATTTCGGCAGCCGCAAAACAAATTCCAACTGCAAAGTAGTTTACCTATTTCTATCGCTTAGGTCAGTATTTGAAAGTTCTCATTTCTTTTTCACCCATGGTTGGCTGCAGTGATCTCATTTCCAGTTTCGTTCAGTCGATGTTTGCCCATAACAGTTGTAACCTTAGTCCGTTTACATTTAACAGTAGAATACTCTGGTTTTTAAAATTGAAGATAATTTAGCATCTTGTTAACTCTGCTGCAACTTATTCGATTGTGTGTTCTTTGATTTCTTTTTGGCTTTATGCTTTTCTAAATATGCTTCTTCCTACTGCTCAGATGGTATTGCTTTTTTTTTTTGGTCCTGTATTTGTGATTTCTCCGAAACAAACAAAGGATATACACACAAGTTTCTTTGTTTCAGAAATCTTTTTTTCTTTTTGGGCTGTTCGATGTACAAGGCTAGCTTTGGCTAACATCTCAAACATATCAATACCTTTAGTTCTGTTCTGTTTTTCTATCTAATATCAACAGATCAAACATGGATTGTTATAGTAAATAAAGTCAGGCAGTACTCCTCTTGTTAGAGAATTTAATAGTTGATATTCACATTACCTTAGATGGCTTAGGAACTTGAATAGTTTTGGGTCTTGTATAATAAGCCTTTTCCTATTGAAAGCAATCTGAGAGGGTTGATACAACGAAAATTGAGCTAGATTTATGAGTTTATAATAAGAACATAAATTTATCTTGGCCTGTTTGATGCAAACATACTAGCTTCTGCTATATGTCAAACTTGGCTTGCTAGCTTAAAAATATTTATAGCACATCCTTATGCTTAGAGTAAATGAAGTCAGACGGCACTCCTCTTGTTAGAGCATACTATTTGATAACCATTAGATAACTTAAGAACTGGAATGGTTTTGTGTCTTGTTGTAGTTCTAGTACAAGCCTTTTTCCTATTGAAAGAAATCTTAGAGTAAAAGTTTTAACGATATTTGAGCAAGATGTAAAAAGTAACTCATATTTACAGTGGCCAATTCCATCTGCTAGTTATATTGTTAAAAGCTTACCTACTAAAATTAAAAGCAAAAAAAAGTCATTAAATGCTTGAAATTTTATTGATTTATTGGTACATTATCAAACATTTTTTATACTTTCTTGTATGTAAGTGACTATTCTTTTGATACTTTTCGAATGTTTTTTGTATATTCATCCTATTCACCGAGAGACCAATGTAAATTGTGAATTGAAGCTCTTGGGGCTCTGCAACAGAACATGTTTGCTGCATCCCATGATTTTACAGTCAGACACCAACATGTTTGCTTGACTTTTTGACTAGTAAATATTTGGAACAATTTTTTTTTCTCTTAAAATTGTTTACTTATAAAGAAAGAAAGGACATGGATTTGTTTTTTTCTCATGTTTATGTTTGATTATGTCCTCATATGCTGTTCATGAAGCTGAGAGTAGTCATCCAGAACCATTTGGGTAATTGTTTATTATAATAAGCTTCCATAAGTTGTGCAGGTAAGCCTCAATTGACCATCTCTTTAGATATTGCGCCTTTTGGCATAGTGGACGTCGTTGTTAGAATATTATTGTTGTTGCTTGGACTATATGCTTATATTCTCTTGTTTACATTTTAGTCATTGCTATGTTTAAATTTTACTTCATAGCTTAGTGCAAAAAAGGGGAAAAGAGAAAAAATGTTTTGTTTTTTGAAATTTTATCGTTGTTTTCTGTACTTGCTTTTTTACTTTGCTAGCTTTTGTCCATTCTTTGCATTATGATTCATGATATCCTAGAAAAACAAGTATCCCTTAACTAAGAACTTATTTCCCTTAAGCCCAAATGGACAAGGCTTTCAAACCCTTCAAGCCTAAATAACTGAGCTAACCAAAGATAAATATGTTCATGAATCTATGGCCAAGTTTAGGCAAGAAAATAAAACCAAGTACCAAGAGCTTAAGGAATTCGTCCAAGTTAGTGAGCATATATCAGAAAAAGATGTAGATAGACTTCATAGCAAACAAACTAGAGGAAGCAAGTGCTAAGTTTGATTATACTGGGCCATTTAACACCTAGGAATCCCACCCCCTCATCAAAATTACCCTACTGATCCAGAAAAGAGGGTCATTATGGTTGAAGTGCTCGATTTTGACAGCCAACTCAATGCAAACGTTTTTCTCAACTAGCTAGCTATTGACTACTTTCACTAATACATCATGATATGCAACAAGTTCGCTTCATTATCTGACTACACCACAGATTATAAAATTTTGTCGTTGTCTAGCTTTGGAAATGGATCAAAATATTTGTGATTTCCAAGGATTGCACAGGGTGCAACCCTAGGGTCGTTCTCTCTGGATATACCACTAGATTCTAGCTTGTGTTTAAGTTAGTTTAGCGATTGAACACTGTTTTTGATTCAAAATAACTATGCACCTAAGGGCTAAATACAAAATAGAATTTCTTTTTGGTATTTTTGGATTTTGAGGAAGCAACAAAATAGAATTAAGGTGTAAAAGTGTTTGATGGTGGATTCCCTCTTGAAAATGAATATGGCCATGATAGTTCGCAAAAGATTAGGGAAAGTATTAGATTTCGCTCTAAGTTTAGTAATGAAAATCCCAACAGCTTGCTGGTCAGAAATTCCATGTAATGAACTCCATTCCATGAAACCTTTTAAAACACTTAGTGTGTGTACGAAAATCGTAAAGTGAAAAATTCAACTAGGAAGATAGAAGAGAACAACAAAGATTTTATTGAATAGGCAGAAGTGAGACTTCACTCTACCATATCAATCACAAAACAAGTTCAATACACAATTAATCCAAGTTTAGCTCGACCGAGACCAAGTATTTACGTACAAATTACAAGTTCTATCTTAGAAACCGAGTAATCCATAACATAAATACAGATGGAAAACTAATACTCCCCTTTTGGCACTTCGAACTCAGACTATCTTCATCTTCAAGGGGAAAGGAGATGCTCAACTACTTATTCGATGCGAAATCGAGCTCCAAATGGATGATTGGAGGTACAAGGTTGGATTGATGGTAAAAATGGATTAGGGTTATGAGTAGAGAAAATGAGATGAAAATGAAAATGGTGATGATTTCTGCCTCATTCCTTCCTCTCCTTTTGAAACATACCCTATTTGGTATGTATTAATCATGTAGGGTCGGATCCAAGAATGAAAATGGATGGGATTGATGGTGAAAATGGACGAGATTAGGGTTAAGTAGAGAAAATGAGATGAAAATGAGAATGATGATGATTTCTGCCTCCTTCCTTCCTCTCCTTTCGAAACTTAACTTATTTGGTGTGTATTAACCGTCTAGGGTCGGATCCAAGAAGACGGGTCGGGCTTATTTTCCTTTTGGAGCCTGGTTAGTTGCTGATGCGCGATATTTGTCGCGGTAAACCTCTCCCGAGAGCTCATGCTTGTCTAAGTGAACTTTAGCTGCGGCGAACTGTGAATTGAGTTGCGGTGAACTTTCCTAGAGAGTTCTTGAAATGAAATAGCAAATATTTGAGGTATCATTTGCTCATGATGACTCATGATGAAATTTAAGTACAATTGTATCATTATTCATGGCAGATGCATCCAAAATCACACTAATCCAGATCAACAACTCTAAATCTCAAATTATGCACAAGAAGGGTCATGAAGGACTAAAATTGAATTGAAAACTCTGGAAATTCAAGCACCAAATTGGTATAAATAAGGTTCAATCAAATTCCTCCACACTTAAACCTTTGTACTCTTGGACAAAGCTTTTTAAAAACTTTAAAGTGATCAATACATCAAAAATGTATACTCATGAATCTAGGACTACAGAATTTGGGAAAAACATTTGTCACAAAATTAACAAGGATAATGGCAGAGACAATATTAAATCGATCCCTGAAAGAGTTCAATTCAAGAGACTAAATAAAAGAAACTTCCTCTCAAAGGTAGAAGTGTTTTTCTCTCTCAGCTCACTATGTAAAGACAATTTCACTCATGATCTGCTTATTCAAATCTCTACTATAGGCTTGTAATTATTCTTTCTCTCTATCACAAGATCAATATAATGTGAATCAAGAGGACTTTTTGATAACTCCAAGAAATTGACAACATTCTAACATATTTTCTTCTGTTTCATATGTTTTTGAAAGCATAAAATGTGTATAAAGAGAAGTTTTGAGAAGAAAATATGCATCAAAGTGTTTTACCAAAAAAAAAAAAATATGCATCAAAGTGAATTGAAAGAATGCTTGTTTTATTTGATTAATTGAAGGATGATTTATGCTCCTCTTTTGTAGAAGGTGAAGAGCAAGTTATAAGGTCAAGAAACAAGTTCTTAATTGCAAGGATGGAACAAATATCATCTATCATGAAGATTAAATGGACTTGATGCTCTCTGTGTTAGATGCCTCAGCCAACAAATATCTTGGCTGAAGCTAGCGAAGGCCTGATGCTCTTTGTGCACATGGTTGGCTGAAGCCTACGAAGTCTAACGTCTGTACGGTTGCTCGTTTTACTTGTTGGAGCTGATTCTAGGGCTAAAAATAGAGGGTTTGGCCGAAAATCATTCATTCTTGACTCCTTGGGTGTGCTTGAAGCCTCTCTTTGCTAGGGTTTGGAGCTTTTGGAGAGATTTAGAGCTTGGGGAGAGATTCCAAGAGAGATTTTGGAGTTCTAATCTAGGGTTCTCTTCTTTTCTTCTCCTTTTTTCTTGAATCTTTGAGGAAATGGGAGTGGAGAGACATTACAGTAGGAGTGGATGGCTTTTTCTTCTTCTCATCGGTCTTTTCTTGTTCCACCTTCTTGCTTTTGCCCACAATATCTAAACCTTCTTCAAGTTGTTTCCTTTTCTCATTTACTTCCTCTTCCACTACAATCTCTTCACCCACAACTTCTTCAATCACTTGATCATTCACCTTCAAATCACGCTCTCGAGAGGTAGGTAAGTTTGGTACTACCTTGCCACTCCTCAGATTAATGGCCTTACATTCTTCCTTTCCCTCTCTCTTAGGATTTGAGACTGTATTACTTGGAAGCCCATTTCTAGGTTGTGTGTTCAAGTGTGAGGCAATTTGGCCCATTTGAATCTCAAGGTTCTTGATCGCTGTATCATGAAGAGCAACTATGCTAATCAAGCCCTCTTGACCCTTAATCATTTGCCTCAAAGGCTGATTTGTCTCAGAGTCACTCTCTTTGGCCTTTTGAGAGTATTCAAAGCCCGGTGGCGATGGTTGTTTACTAGTGGATGCATATTGAAGGGGTGGATTCTCACATGGTCCATTCTTCCAAGAAAAATTGGGGTGATCCCTCATACCCCTATTGTAGGTATTAGAATACGGGTTACTACAAGGATATCTCTGATTGTTATTGTTCAAGTAATGCACCGATTCCATAGTGTGATGACAATCCTCATAGGAGTGGGCTTCCCCACAAATTTCACAAGAGATACTTGGAGCTTGAATGGCATGAATACTCCTTGAAGAGTTTTTCTCCATCTTCAATTCAAGTTGATCAAGTCTCTTGGCTATTGCTTCCAGTTGAGTGGCAATGTCTTTAGATGAATTGGAACTACTTGAAGGAGTTTGTTCCTTATATGACTGATAACCAAAGCGCACTTTGTCCGCTTGTTGTAGACTACTGGAAACAATGTCCTCATACAATTGTTGAATGTCAACAACTCTCATTTTGCCAATTCCACCGTTCGAGGCATTGTTGGGCATATTTGACGTAGCTACATCCAATTCGGCCGCAAATGCTTCAAGTAAGACATAAGTCTTCTGCTCATGGTTAGGACAGTTGCGCCACATCTCCTTAAACCTTTCCCAAGCCTCATGAAAAAGCTCACTGGGTTCTTGTTGAAAACCCAGAAGTTCAGCCCTTTGAACAGCATGTCTACCCTTTGGAATAAATCTTGCCTTGAATTTGGCTGCCAACTCGTCCCAAGTAGTAATAGAGTTGGGTGGTAGAGCTGTAAGCCAAGCTCTGGCCTTTTTGTCCAGTGACAAAGGAAATAGTCTTAACCTTAAAGCATCCGGAGTCATGCCCTGTTGCTTGAAATTTTCACACACTTGCAATAAGCGTGTCAAATGTTTAGTAGGATCCTCATTATGATTTCCCGAAAATGAGCCAATCATTTAGAGCATTTGAAGCATGACTAGCTTCATCTCGAAGTTTCTGGCGGTAATGGCTGGGAACTGTATACTGAATTGATAAGTGGTCCGGTCTTGCTCTAGGTACTCATCCAATGTACGATCCATGTCATCATCATTACGATTAGCCATGTTGTAATGTGGATTTGGATATGGCGGGATGGGTTGCTCAGTTTCAAGAATGCGAGGAAATTGAGGAGTTTCAATCTCAATATCAAAATCCTCAGATAATCTTTAACAATCCCTTCACGCACAATCTCCAAATTGGTTTGCATAAGACACGATGGTACCTACAAGCAAGAGACTCAAACACCCAGTATCAAACTTATCAAAACAAAGAGAGGAACTTAAAATGCCAACAGTGAGAAAAAGAAAATAAATAACAGCCCAAATGTAACTAATAGCACAATAGCAACAACTAGCTCAAAAGACTTACGCCAAAGTCCTCGGCAACGGCGCCATTTACTTGTTTGCTATTTTTCTACCGCAAGTATACGGGTCACAAGTAGTATAAAAGGTTATCGTTCCCACGAAGACTTATAGCAAAAGTGTGCAAATAAATGAAATTGTGCTATTATTAGGTTGGGCAACAATCATTTTGAAAAGTTCAATTTGGTTCAAAACAAACTAAGTTAAAAATGCAAAACACAAGTGATTCTAACTCCAAGAACTTGAGATTCTAGATTACTTCTTTCCTCTATACTTCATAAAACTAGCTATTTCCCTCTTAATTAGCTTTAATGAAGAATATAATGTTTGCCTAAGATTCATAAGTATTGGAAAAGCTCTCTCAAGTCAAAACCAACATCTATTTTCAAGAACTCATTCAATCTCTTGCAACAAGCTAGTGAAAATAGTCATTAAGTACCAATCTTATAATGACAATATTAGGTCAATAGGTATCCTATCAACAAACTCTCCACTCAACCTTGAGTTTCAAGTCTAGTATGAGTGTATCCAAGTTCTTTAAACAAGAAAATCTCTCTTAAGCATCCTCTCATTCAACAAATCAACTAAATGGTGATCATGCATTTAGAGGCATGAAGCAAATAATATCATCAACATATAATCCTTCATTAAATACGAACAAGAAAGAGAATAATAAAGTTTTAATCCATATAGAGGTTCAAAGTAACCCTAGAAATTGAAAAACTTAGCTACTCATATGTATATATACAAGAAAACAAAGCTTAACAAATGAGAACATCATAAACTAAGGAAAAAAGAGAAGAAAAGAAGAGAACCCTAGATTAGAACTCCAAAATCTCTCTTGGAATCTCTCCAAAAGCTCCAAACCCAAGCAAAGAGAGGCTTCAAGCCCACCTAAGAAGTCAAGAATGAATGATTTTCGGTTAAACCCTCTATTTTTTTGCCCTAAAATCAGCTCCAGCAAGTAAAACGCGCAACCGTACGGACGCCAGACTTCGTAGGCTTCAGCCAACATTTTTGTTGGCTGAAGCCATGTGCACAGAGAGCATCAGGCCTTCGCTGGCTTCAGTCAAGATGTTTGTTGGTTGAGGCATCTGACACAGAGAGCATCAAGTCCATTTAATCTTCATGATAGATGATATTTGTTCAATCCTTGCAATTACAAACTTGTTTCTTGACCTTATAACTTGCTCTTCACCTTCTACAAAAGAAAAGCATTAATCATCCTTCAATTAATCAAATGAAACAAGCATTTTTTCACTTCACTTTGATGCATATTTTCTTCTCAAAACTTCTCTTTATACACATTTTATGCTTTCAAAAACATATGAAATAGAAGAAAATATGTTAGAATGTTGTCAATTTCTTGGAGTTATCACACCCCCAAACTTAAACATTTGCTTGCCCTCAAGCAAAAACTTGTACTCCCACTGAAATCAATTACTTATCTTCCATGAATGAACAGTTATCCTCATCAACTGCTAAAAAAATCATATTGAATAAGAAATAAAGAAAATGCACAAAGATGAATCCATTTGTAGATTTAAAACTTATTTTTCAAGAACTCCTAAGTGTGAGTGTGTGACTAGAGTTAACAAATATTTCTTGTGCACTTGTCAAAGTTAAAAGCAGCACTTCACATCATATACCCAAGTCTAAACAAATGATTTCATCATTCTCTAATTCCTTCCTCTTTTCTTCTAATTCACTCCACATTATTTAAAAATCAAAGGGACTTTTTAGCTTGTAATGGGGCAGGGGCTATGGTTTATAAAAGAAAAGTTTAAGTATAATTAACAAATACCCTAAGATAGATGATAACTATTTAACACTTTCCTTCATTTCTCATGTACAGATTCCCCCAAACTTAGACCAAATTGACCTGTACAGCATCAAGCCTTCTTTGTAACTTCTTTTTTTTTTTAAATTAACACCTTCTTTCTTTTCTTTTTCTCTTTCTTTCTGCTCCTTTTTTTTTGTACTGTATAGAGTGAATTTCTTTTCTTCCCTACTCTTCCCACTCATTTGCAAAGTAACATTACCATACCCCTCTCAATTATCATTTATCTCAAGGCAAGGGATCATGGTTTTTCACATTGGCAAAGGTAGGTAAATGTTAGGTTTTGAAAAGAAATCTTTCATTGGTTTTTTTAACTAAGGCACAAGATAAGGGTTCAAAAGGGAATATATCATTTTGGTCAGCTTGAAAGGCTCAATCGCATTTTATGAATTGCCCAAATCATTTTTTCAAATCCTATGAAATGAATTGAATATTTTGAAGAATTCCAAAGATTTTTTTGAAATTAAAAGTTTGATCAAAGGCATATAACATGATTTGCCACAAAGCCCTTTTTTCAAGAACATTCAAAATAAAGTTAACTCCGAAAGTGCGCAATTTCTTAAAATTTCTTGAATGATAAGTTTTATCACTACAATGCACTCATCAAAGAACATATATCAAGATTTCCTATCAATATAAAAATCAAGCAACAATTTATATCATTGGATCATCCACATAATCTTGACAAATAATCAGCATTTCAGCTCATTTTAAACATTTCACAAGCATAAGTTTAAATTTGAGAAATTCTCAAACATTCAAACAGAAAAATTCCTTGTGCATTCATCATAATCTCAAAATTGCAGCACATGTTCACATATTCACCCCCAAACTTAAAAGCGACAATGTCCTCATTTTCAACTAGAAAGACGGATGAGAAAATACACAGCACCTGCACAGAATCATAGTCATAGCATTTTCACTGGTCAAAATTTAGGGCCTCAATAACCCAATCAAGACACAAGGCAAGAGTGCCAAAACAAAAGTCGAGTTATCAGCAACTGGCACCAAAGATCAACTATCAAATATCCTATAGCAGCAATGACATTTACATGTCTAATTTCAAAATATCCACAAGTCAGCTAGGTCATAGGAATATGTACATGAAGTACAAGCTATCAACATAGTCATCAAAAGGCTAGCCAAAAAAATAGACATCAAAGGAATCCAAAGGCAGTTCACAACACAACAAAATACAAGACTCAGCAACACGGCGAGAAACAGCAATAGCCAAAATGATCAAACATCCTCGTCTGATGGAATATATTCAATACCAGAAGTATCATCCACAGTCATCCTGCTGGAACTAGCCCCCGCATCCCTCATCTCCTCATCAACTGACTGATCATCCGCATCCCCAAAGTTACTCTCATCATCAGTGCCACCCAGCTCACTAGTCTCATCATCTGCTTTATCTGCCTGCTGTCCCGTAAAAATTGCTAGTGCGCGATTGGGGTTGGAGGGTTCAGGCGCTACAGCATCCATGGGTAAACTGTGAAAGGTAGCAATCCGACTAAGCAGATCAGTTAGCTTGTCCACTTTTACCTCAACCCGATCCACTTTTTCTGAAAGTGCGGTCAGTAAACTGGTAGTCTCAGATTGAGCCGCTCCTCTTTTACTTTTCAGCTTAAGCCTAACTTCAGGATGTTTATGTGACAGCACATGGTGATAAGCAAAAGGAGGAAGAGGTTGGAATGAGGGATTGGATGCCAATTGAGGCACCTTGGCTTGAAGGAACAAGTCTGAGGTGAGGTGAGGGAAAATGAGCTGATGGTTGTGGTTGCTGCTGTATGTATCCATGGGCTCCAACATAATGGTTTCCAACTTGACAGGTTGGCCAGATTTTAGGAGAAAGATTAGTAGGCACATGTTCCTAGATAGGCGTGTGGTGTGACTAGTAGGGCATATATTATGTGCCACTAAGTGCATCCAACACTTAGCTTCTGCAGTCAAATCCGCTTTGGCCAAATATTGCTCATACTGGTGCAGGGAAAACCAAGCATCTTTTCCATCAATTACCAACTCAGCAGTAATCTCCTTGAATGGGAAACCTTTTGTTGCTTGTTTTAGTCGTTGGTACATACAATCAGCTTCATCCATTGATGGGAACCTATAGAACCTTCGAATCAATTTTGGGTCAATGCAAATCCTCTTATCCTTTAGGTGCACCTCCTTGTTGAAGCAAGTATACTGATAGTAATACTGGCACACAAAGTATTCATTGTCCGACTTTCATTGTCCCATCAGTTTGCCTAGCCCTCTAGCCTTAGCTTGCTTATAAAATCGAAACTCATCAGACTTGGTAAATGCCCTCTCTTTGAGGAGCTTACGCTGGTTGATTTTTCGCTCAATATCCTCATATGTATCTTTATGGGGACTGCGGGGTCTAGGCTTTCTCTTCTTTTCACCAGCCATATGCTGCAATTACGAAAGAGAAACAAAAACAAACCAAAAACAAACACAAACTAAGCAACAGCCCAACTGAAAGAAAAATCAACCCCCAAACTTGAATGTTATCTAATCCAAAACTACCCGCTAGGATTCCAAGTCATTTAACTTAGCTTACTTCAAAATCTAATGAATCACTCAAAATAAAAACAGGCCATAGCAAAGCAGCAGCTGAAGACATCAAATTCTTGTGGCAAACCAAAGGAATTATGAACATGGTCTATTTCAATGACTTGAAAACTTTTCTTGAGCAAAATCAAATGGTCCATGCAAAGACAGGTTTTTACAAACACCATCACCAAAAATTTCATAAAACCATTGAACATCAGAGTATTTTGGCATTGCCCCGCGTACTCATTGAAGAACATGTTGGTTTGCCCATAATGAAAAGACAAATCTAATTCCAAAATCATAATTGTTTGATCGAGCATGAGGTCACACAGGCTCCAAAACTGATTCAAAATTGTGTAGGTGGGGGCATGTCACTATGTTTTGAAATCTTATAGAATTGGTTTAAACTTGCCATTAGAAACAATGTGAATAATTTCCATTGTTCAAATCAACACGTCAAGATGGCAAAATCAAGTTTGAATTACAAATGAAAATCGATAACTCCAAGATTTCATAACATTTTTTTTTTAAATTTTCCCTTTTCCTTTTATATCCTTTGCTTTTCTTCCGAATCCTCATTTAACCCAAATGAATATGACCCACTATTGGGACCACATTCATCCCCTGATTCAAACACTTCCTTTTCTTTTGTAATTTCCCTCCAAACCATTGAACACTAATTTCCCTCCCTTCTATTCCATTCCATTCTCACTTCTTCATTAGCCCACAACAAAATTTTCCTCTTTCCCAGTCTCGACGCCGACGCCCTTTGCTTCTTCCTCTCGGTTCTTCTTCTTCTCATCTCCTCTGCTTCTCCTTGCTGCTGTCCAGTTCATCCCCCCAGGAACCAGTTGCTCCCTCCTCGTGCGTCCACCTCATTGCCTCCAGCTGCTGTGACGCGTTCGTGGATTTGAGCTCCGTTCCATCGTCGTCGACCAGCTCATCCCTGTCTGTCGTCCATTGTAAGCCCAGCCTCATCATTCCCAGTACACTCGCACCTCCCAGCCCAGCCACATCTGCTCCAGCTCGCGAGGTCAGGCGCGAGCTCATCGATCGTCGGCCTCTCATGGCCTTCGACCTGTTCCAGTTGCTCTCTCACGCACATGCCAGTCGTCGCTGACACTGTGCTGTTCTTCGTCCAGTCAAGCGTGCGTGCCGTTAAACTCTTTTGCTCCGGCTCTTCTCATTGTTGTGCCGTGTCAGGCACGAGCTTCAGTTCCATTGTCACTGCTTCTCTCTATGGTAAAGCTTGTTCTTTTTCCATTTCCTTTTTGGTTTTAGCTTGTTGAGGGTGTAGCTTTGTGATTAGTCTGATTAAAGGTGGCATTTTGGAGGGATTTGTGTTGGGATTATGCCTGCATTGAGCTTGATTAGGAGGATTTGGTGGCTGCTTTGTTGGTTTGGTTGATTTAGGAATTTTAATGTTGGGAGTTCCAATAGAAAACTTTTGCAAGCATTTTATGATGGTGGCTTGTACACGTGAGTACTTTAGCTGCTGCATGATTTCAATACACTGTCTCTATATTCCTAAAGATAATTAATTGCTTAGTGTATGGTCACCTGCATTTAAAAAAAAATAAATATTCTGAAATCTTGGAGTTATCGATTTTCATTTGTAATTCAAACTTGATTTTGCCATCTTGACGTATTGATTTGAACAATGGAAATTATTCACATTGTTTCTAATGGCAAGTTTGAACCAATTCATAAGATTTCAAAACATAGTGACATGCCCCCACCTACACAATTTTGAATCAGTTTTGGAGCCTCTGTGACCTCATGCTCGATCAAACAATTATGCTTTTGGAATTAGATTTTCTTTTCATTGTGGGCAAACCAACATGTTCTTCACTGAGTACGGGGGGCAATGCCAAAATACTCTGATGTTCAATGGTTTTATGAAATTTTTGGTGATGGTGTTTGTAAAAACCTGTCTTTGCATGGACCATTTGATTTTGCTCAAGAGAAGTTTTCAAGTCATTGAAATAGACCATGTTCATAATTCCTTTGGTTTGCCACAAGAATTTGACGTCTTCAGCTACTGCTTTGCTATGGCCTGTTTTTATTCTGAGTGATTCATTAGATTTTGAAGTTAGCTAAGTTAAGATTAGACTTGGAATCTTAGCGGGTAGTTTTGGATTAGATAACATTCAAGTTTGGGGGTTGTCTTTTCTTTTAGTTGGGCTGTTGCTTAGTTTGTATTTGTTTTTGGTTTGTTTTTGTTTCTCTTTCGTAATTGCAGGATATGGCTGGTGAAAAGAAGAGAAAGCCTAGACCCCGCAGTCCCCCTAAAGATACACATGAGGATATTGAGCGAAAAATCAACCAGCGTAAGCTCCTCAAAGAGAGGGCATTTGCCAAGTCTGATGGTTTCGCTTTTATAAGCAAGTTAAGGCTAGAAGGCTGGGCAAACTGATGGGACAATGAAAGTCAGGCAATGAATACTTTGTGCGCCAGTATTACTATCAGTATACTTGCTTCAACAAGGAGGTGCACCTAAAGGATAAGAGGATTTGCATTAACCCGAAATTGATTCGAAGATTCTATATGTTACCATCAGTGGATGAAGCCGATTGTATGTACCGACGACTAAAACAAGACCCAAATGGTTTCCCATTTAAGGAGATTGTTGCTGAGTTGGTAATAGATGGAAAAGATGCTTGGTTTTCCCCGCCACACCAGCATGAGCAATATTTGGCCCAAGTGGTTTTGACCGCAGAAGCTAAGTGTTGGATGCACTTAGTGGCACATAATATATGCCCTACTAGGAACATGTGCCTACTGATCTTTCTCCTAAAATCTGGCCAACCTGTCAAGTTGGAAACCATTATGTTGGAGGCCATGGATATATATAGCAGCAACCACAACCATCAGCTCATTTTCCCTCACCTCATCTCAGACTTGTTCCTTCAAGCCAAGATGCTTTAACTGGCATCCGATCTCTTCCTCCTTTTGCTTATCACCATGTGCTGTCACATAAACATCCTGAAGTTAGGCTTAAGATGAAAAGTAAAAGAGGAGCAGCTCAATCTGAGGCTACCAGTTTACTGATCGCACTTTCAGAAAAAGTGGATCAGGTTGGACAAGCTAACTGATCTGCTTAGTCGGATTGCTACCTTTCACGGTTCACCCATAGATGCTGCAATGCCTGAACCAACCCCAATCGCGCACTAGCAATTTTTACGGGACATCAGGCATATAGAGCAGATGATGAGACTAGTGAGCTGGGTGTCACTGATGATGAGAGTAACTTTGGGGATGCGGATGATCAATCAGTTGATGAGGAGATGGGGGATGCGGGGGCTAGTTCCAGTAGGATGGTTGTGGATGATACTTTTGATATTGAATATATTCCATCAGACGAGGATGTTTGATCTTCTGGCTATTGCTTGTTGTTTCTCGCCGTGTTGCTGAGTCTTGTATTTTGTTGTGTTGTGAACTGCCTTTGGATTCCTCTGATATCTATTTTTTTGCTAGCCTTTTGATGACTATGTTGATAGCTTGTGCTTCATATGCATATTCCTGTAACCTAGCTAACTTATGGATATTTTGAAATTAGACATTTAAATGTCATTGCTGCTATAGGACATTTGATAGTTGATCTTTGGTGCCAGTTACTGATGACCAGACTTTTGTTTTGGCACTCTTGTTCATATGTGCATGTGATTTTCCTAGCTACTGATGGCTAGTGATGGCCTTGTGTCTTGATTGGGTTATTGAGGCCCTAAATTTTGACCAGTGAAAATGCTGTGACTATGATTCTGTGCAGGTGCTGTGTATTTTCTCATCCATCTTTCTAGTTGACAATGAGGACATTGTCGCTTTTAAGTTTGGGGGTGAATATGTGCTGCAATTTTGAGATTATGATGAATGCACAGGGAATTTTTCTGTTTGAATGTTTGAGAATTTCTCAAATTTAAACTTATGCTTGTGAAATGTTTAAAATGAGCTGAAATGCTGATTATTTGTCAAGATTATGTGGATGATCCAATGATATAAATTGTTGCTTGATTTTTATATTGGATAGGAAATCTTGATATATGTTTTTTGATGAGTGCATTGTAATGATAAAACTTGTCATTCGAGAATTTTTAAGAAATTGCGCACTTTCGGAGTTAACTTTATTTTGAATGTTCTTGAAAAAGGGTTTTATGGCAAATCATGTTATATGCCTTTGATCAAACTTTTAATTTCAAAATAATTTTTGGAATTCTTCAAAATATTCAATTCATTTCATAGGATTTGAAAAAATGATTTGGGCAATTTATAAAATGCGATTGAGCCTTTCAAGCTGACCAAAATGATATATTCCCTTTTGAACCCTTATCTTGTGCCTTAGTAAAAAAACTAATGAAAGATTTCTTTTCAAAACCTAACATTTACCTACCTTTGCCAATGTGAAAAACCATGATCCCTTGCCTTCAGATAGATGATAATTGAAAGGGGTATGGTAATGTGACTTTGCAAATGAGTGGGAAGAGTAGGGAAGAAAAGAAATTCACTCTGTACAGTACAAAAAAAAGAGCAAAAAGAAAGAGAAAAAGAAAAGAAAGAAGGTGTTAATTTAAAAAAAAACAAGAAGTTACAAAGAAGGCTTGATGCTGTACAGGTCAATGTGGTCTAAGTTTTGGGGGAATCTGTACATGAGAAATGAAGGAAAGTGTTAAATAGTTATCATCTATCTTAGGGTATTTGTTAATTACCCTTAACCTTTTCTTTTATAAACCTTAGCCCCTGGCCCCATTACAAGCTAAAAAGTCCTTTTGATTTTTAAATAATGTGGAGTGAATTAGAAGAAAAGAGGAAGGAATTAGAGAATGATGAAATCATTTGTTTAAACTTGGGTATATGATGTGAAGTGCTGCTCTTAACTTTGACAAGTGCACAATAAATATTTGCTAACTTTATTCACACACTCACACTTAGGAGTTCTTGAAAAATAAGTTTTAAATCTACAAATGTTGCATTTTCTTTATTTCTTATTCAATATGATTTTTTTAGCAGCTGATGAGGATAACTGTTCATTCATAGAAGACAAGTAATTGAGGACAAGCAAAGGTTTAAGTTTGGGGGTGTGATAACTCCGAGAAATTGACAGCATTCTAATATATTTTCTTCTATTTCATTTGTTTTTGAAAGCATAAAATGTGTATAAAGAGAAGTTTTAAGAAAAATATGCATCAAAGTGAACTGAAAGAATGCTTGTTTTATTTGATTAATTGAAGGATGATTTATGCTTCTCTCTTGTAGAAGGTGAAGAGCAAGTTATAAGGTCAAGAAACAAGTTTGCAATTGCAAGGATTGAACAAATATCATCTATCATGAAGATTAAATGGACTTGATGCTCTCTGTGTTAGATGCCTCAGCCAACAAACATCCTGGCTGAAGCCAGCGAAGGCCTGATGCTCTCTGTGCACATGGCTTCAGCCAACAAAATGTTGGCTGAAGCCTACGAAGTCTGACGTCCGTACAGTTGCACGTTTCACTTGTTGGAGCTGATTCTAGGGCTAAAAATAAAGGGTTTGGCCGAAAATCATTCATTCTTAACTCCTTAGGTGTGCTTGAAGCCTCTTTTTGCTAGGGTTTGGAGCTTTTGGAGAGATTTGGAGCTTGGGGAGAGATTCCAAGAGAGATTTTGGAGTTCTAATCTAGGGTTCTCTTCTTTTCTTCTCCTTTTTCCTTAGTTTATGATGTTCTCATTTGTTAAGCTTTATTTTCTTGTATATATACATATGAGTAGCTAAGTTTTTCAATTTCTAGGGTTACTTTAAACCTCTATATGGATTAAAACTTTATTATTCTCCTTCTTGTTGGTATTTAATGAAGGATTATATGTTGATGATATTCTTTGCTTCATGCTCTAAATGCTTGATCATCATTTAGTTGATTTGTTGAATGAGAGGATGCTTGAGAGAGATTTTCTTGTTTAAAGAACTTGGATACACTCATACTAGACTTGAAACTCAAGGTTGAGTGGAGAGTTTGTTGATAGGAAAGAGATTTACCTATTGACCTAATATTGTCATTATAAGATTGGTACTTAATGATTATTTTAGCTTGTTGCAAGAGATTGAATGAGTTCTTGAAAATAGATGTTGGTTTTGACTTGAGAGAGCTTTTCCAATACTTATGAATCTTAGGCAAACATTGTAT
>JANTPZ010132327.1:0-22630 GCA_025593235.1 Vachellia pachyceras
TAATTCCATCTTGAATATAATAAAATTATTATTCCCAAAATACCCTTTACTTACCTCAATTTTGCAGGATTATTTTATCCTGTCAAAAATCCCTGAAACGGAACAATCGGAGAGCAAATTTCTTTTAGGGCCTTGAAAAATACTATATTTTTCACTGATTCTCATGCCCTTTTCCTTTTTCCAAAATGCCCTCTAGATTTTCCAAAATTAATTTTTGAAATAATTATTTTCCGGGGATTTTTTCCAATTTTCGAGAAAATCGCCTTAATTGTACACTGGATAATAATTTTATTAAATACTATATAATTCACTGGATTTTCCATATTTTTCTCCAAATTTTTGAAGAGCTCCTAATATTTTAAATAATTATTTTTCCTCTTTTACCACTCAAAATTCTGTAGACGGAAATCGGGCTTGAATTTGGAAAATCCGTGTTACGTCATTACAATCGGTATGTCGATATCTATCTTTTGGGCATCTGTAAATTTTTCTGATATTTTGGTCAACTGGTTGACTTTGACTTTGACTTTTCTTTTGTCAAATGACCAAACTACCCTTTAACTTTCTCATAATTACCATTTTGCCCTTACTTTCTCTACTTTTTCAAAATTTACTATTTTGCCCTTACCTTTGATACTGAAAGACCTTTATGCCCTTGGTCTTTTATTAAATGACATATGGGTCCCTTCCTATAAGGTTTCCCATCCTCATTTTTCTTCTAGGGCAAATATACTTAATTTTGGAATTCACACGGAACTCCGTGCCTGAACTTTCGGCTCTTAATCTTTCTTTCTTTTTGAGCCATCTACTTCTTGTCTCTAATTCATCATCTTAATCCTCATATTAGCCTTTATTTCATTTAGCATGAAAATTATGGATATTACATGAAGCATGATGAATGGATGAATCGTTAAGGTGATGGATGAAGGTATGGTTTGGAGAGTATGTTGATGAGAGAAAAGATGAGAGTGAATGTGTTTCTGCCTTCCTTCCTCAGCCTCCTCCTCTCTCTGGTCGAAAATGACCTAATTTAGCATTAGAAACCGTCATGAGTCAGATCTCCAAAGCTGGGTCGGGTTAATTTTCATCTGGAGTAAAAATCTGGTGCTAATACGCGATATTCGCTGTGATGAACTTGTGGTTTCGTCGCGGCGAACCTCTCCTGAGAGTTCTTTGTCTGCTTGATTGAACTTTAGCCACGGTGAACTGTGATTACGTCGCGGTGAAATTATCCAGAGCTGCTTCCCTTAGCCTTTTCTAAGGAGCTCGTGAAATGAAGTAGCAAATATGGGCAGTATCATTTGCTCATAATGCAATTTAGGCATAATAAATCATTATTCATTGCATAGGTGCCCAAAATCACATTAATCTAAATCAATAACTCCTAGTATACATTTAAGCACAAAAAGGTCATGTATGGGCTAAAATTGACTCTAAGATTGAAAATTCAAGTAGAAAACTAATACAAATAAAGCTCAATCACTTGAGTACTGATAATGCTTTCTTAGAATATCGAGTAATCTGTGCAAGTGTTGGAAAATATAATTTTGACAGATCATAATACTCGAGTGCTAAAATCATGATGCTCGAGTGTTAGTAATGCTGGAAGTATTGTGATAGAGTATTGGTGAACAGTGAAAATTTTCAGCCCGATACTTGAGCATTGAAAGCTAGTGCTCGAGTATTTACAGTGCTGGCAATCAATGCTTGCAGTGATGGCTTCCAGTGAAGTGAGTTAGATCACAACACTCGAGTGATGTTAACCTGTGCTCGAGTGTTGGCTCTGCTGGAAGCTATTACTTGAAGTATCACTTGATAGCACTGATAAAAAGCTCAATACTCGAGTGCTGCATTTGCAGGGCTCAGGCATTGGCTTATGCTATCAGCCAATGCTGGAAGTGTTGTCTGACAGTGTTGAGAAAAGTAGTAAACACTCGAGTGCTGCAATCTAGTGCTCGAGTATTGGTTATACTTTTAGCCAATGCTTGGAGTGTTGACTTGGAGTATTTTCAAAAAGCCTCAATGCTCGAGTACTGTAAACCTAGTGCTCGAGCATTGGCTCTGCTGTCAGCCAATACTTGAAGTGTTTACTCAGAGTATAGTTTAAAAACTTATTTTCAAAATACAGTGCTCGAGTACCACATTTAAATACTCGAGTATTGACAACACTTCATGTCAATACTTGGAGTATTTCTTGGAAGCACAAAATTTTCTTAAGTTTAAAACTTGCAGTGCTGGAGCATTGAATCACAATGCTCGAGTATTGTCAATACTTTGACAAAAACACTAGAGTATTTTCATGAAGCACTGAATCAACATTTTAAAACTTGGGATTCAAAATCATTTAACAATTTCCTAGCACAATTTTGTTATTATCAAAACAAGGTATCAACACAACAACAGTAGGCTCCAGAAGTCTTTACAATGGGAACTCACTCCCCCTTACATTTTTCACTAAAACAGAATGTCGTGTGCTCTGCTTTTTGACTCAAACTTAGCCCAACAATCTCAAGGTCCCAATGTTGGGTTTCTCACTAGTTTACGATGAAGAATGGTTCAATAAACTCTCTCTAAAGAGTAAATAGCAATTACTAAAGCACAGAGAATATAATGAATGATTTACATGCAAGTTATTCATAGTGTTCATCATCTTTTTCTATCTTGAAAGCTTGATCTTTTATAGTTGAGGAGTAATAAATTAGTCATTAGACTCAATTAATATCCGTTACTCCCATCACCAACCAATCTACCTTGCCATTAATGAAGAAATTAATGCAGCTTGAATAAACGATGGCGAAGGTGGTAGATGAACGTTAAATGCTTTTGTCTGAGATTGAGTCTGCTCTTATTCCTCATTTCATAAGTCAAGATTCATGTATTTATGAGAGCAGTTAGAATTCAAAAAGGACTAGCAGGAATAAGGAAAGATTTGGTAGAGTGAAGGTGTATCTGTCATACTTCTAGCTGTCAGAGTATAGTGCTCGAGCATAAGAATTCAATGCTCGAATATTGCAATGTAAGTTTCAAAGAAAAGTTCAATGCTTTAGCTTAATGCTGGAGCATAGTATGAAAGTGTTTGAAAAATAATCTTGATGCTCAAGCATTAAGACATAGAGCTTCCAGTAATATCAATGCTTTTAGTTGGTACTCGAGTATGGAAAGTATTTTGATAGTAAACCATGTCAATGTTTGAGTATTGGATCTCAGTGCTTGAGCACTGACAGTGGTTCTTAAAACTGCTCTAGCATTTTGTGCAAATATTGAAGAGACGCGTGTTTTGAAAGCCTTGATACTCGAGCACTAGATCATTGTGCTCAAGCATTGTGAGTACTGCCACCTACTGCTGGAGCATTTTTAGAAAGCATAAGTGAAACACTAAAGTTTTGGGCTCGATGCTTAAGCATTGGCAATGCTTCCAGTTATGCTAGCAAAATTCACTAACAACACAGTCGAGGAACCTTCAATACTCGAGCACTAAGACTTAGTGCTTGAACATTGGCTCTACTTGAGGCCTTAGCTGGAGCATTCCTTGACAGTACTGAGGAAAAACTCTCAACACTGGAGCACAGGGTTATAGTGTTTGAGCATTGTGCATGCTCTTGGCTTCTACTCGAGTAATGCTTAATAGCACTGTTTGAAAGCATGGTTTTAGAACCCGATGCTCGAGCATTGGGTGCCATTGCTCGAGCACTAGCAATCCTTTTGACTTTTGCTCAAGCATTCTTATGGGAACATAGCCTGTAACTCTTGCTTTGAACTTGATGCTTGAGCATTGATGTCCAATGCTCAAGTATTGGCTATGCTTGAACCTTATGCTTGAGCAATGAGTGAAAGTATTGCATTTTTTAGGCATGATGCTCGAGCATTAAGCTGCAGTGCTCAAGTATCGACACTGCTTGCATCAATAGTTGAGCGTTATCATAAGTTCCAAAACATGGTAGTTGAGCATTGTGTCCCAATACTCAAGTATCATCAATACTTTGACTTACTACTCGAGCATTTCCAGAAAAGCACTAGGTTATAACTTTGAAAAACTAGCAATAGCATGCCAAACTTAAGGATTCAAGTTTCAAAAACAGTTTTCAACTTCATAATTCCTGGAAAACCATAAAAAATTAATTTTGTTATCATACAAGGCATCAATAGCATTATCAGAGGCCTCACATTTTGCTTTAAGAAAATAAAGTTAATTTAACCTTTATAAAATTACTTTATTGGGTTAGAAATACTTTTTGAAAGTTTCCTGATCACTTGAACAGTTTAGAGTTATTAAAAATTCCCTAAATTCATATGATTCTTCCATGATTTTTCCCTCATTCTGCTTCTATAACTTTCTTTTATTAATTTTTTGAAATAAAACTCTAATTCAGAGTTTCTTGAGTCTTTTCCTTTTGTTTCGGCAAACTATTTATGACTTCCTCTAGGCAATAGTTTTATAAATTTCTACAATTTTTAAGCTATCTTTCCTTACTTTGAAATCAGATATCTGAAGCCTCTATATATTTTAATATATTTAGTTGAAAATTAACTAATCAACCAAATATTAGATAACTTTTAAAATTCCAGAAAAGATTATTTGTATCATTTTGACTTGAACCACGCCTCAATTACTGATAACTGAATTTTTCTTGATCTTCGGTGTCTTGAGAAATTTTGGTCAAACTTTGACCAAAATATCATTTGACTTTTTCAAATTTACCAACTTAACCTTTTTACCCTTTCATTTCACTCTTCAGACCCTAAATTCATTTGTAGCTATTTGTTTATCCTTAATTTTTCATTACAGAAAAATGTGAATATTACATCCTTCACCAAGAGATTATAGATTTAGCTTCTCATTGCTTCAAAACTGCAACTACCACTACAAGGATATTTTGCCATGAGAGAGTGAAAATGGGGATGGAAATATGGAGAGGAAGGTGGTGAAAGTGGTTTGGATGGGGTAGAGTTGTGGAAAATGTTGTAAAATAGAGAAAATGGAAGATGAATGATGAGAAGATTTGAGGTGAGAGAGTAGTGTTGAAGGCTCTCCATTGTAAGTTTGTAGACTGAGCGATGTCTGGGTCTTGGCTACTGATACCTTATATGAGAAAATGGAGAGTGACCTAATTCAAAATGTATGATTTCACTTATATGTGATGAGGTCGAGACCTATGAATTTAAGTCATGACATAATGAATGTGACGTCGTGACCTAAGTAGTGTGATGTCACGACCTAATAAGTGTAAGGTTACGACATGAATCCTCAAGTACTTCATTCATGATTTGGTTTCAAAGCGCACAACTCCTTCAACATATATCTAGGTCACGACTTAGATACTAAAGTCATGACCTCAAAGGGGTAGATGACTTTGGAACCATTTTCTTGGCTCTTTGATGAACCTGTGGCTTAGTACATTACTCCATCTTAGGTCTTTAAGTCTCAACATTGTCATCCAAGTATCTATAAACAAAAGCAAAGAGTTTTGTAAAAATTAAATAAATTAAAGATCAAAGCAATTGCCGTTGAATGAAATAAATGATTGTTTGATCCTTAAGTCATCAAGATGCAATGCATAGACCAATATAATAAAAAACGACATAAATGCATGCAAATTAAGGGTAAAAGTGTTATAAAACACCACAAAATCTCAAGAAAACCGTACCATACAAAACATTACTCTATCGCTGAAATTTATCTGAATTCCATCTATTCTTGCCAACAATCCCTTCTTCTTACGTTGAATATTGAAGAAAATCTCCCGATTACATACTGCCAACTTATTCCTCAACTTATTCAGTCTACTTTTAAAACCACTTTCTTGCTCCTTCCAATTGTCTTTCAACATTTCCTCAAAATTATCATGCCACATTATCGAGGCTGCTTCAAACCTGAAAGGTCCCAACCCCCCCCCCTTTTCATTTTCTCACCTTATCATTTGGGTCTTCCATTAATAACCATGGTTCACTGTTGGTTGAGGGAATATCTTCCTTCTCATCCCAAAAAACCTTTTTATCTGTCTCTTGGGCTGACATATGCAATAGTGTGAATCCATCCTCCCTTTTAAATGTAAAAAATGTGCATTTTCTTGCAGAATTGAGATAGAAAAACTAGCATCGTCCCTCAAAGCCACCCAAGTACCTCTCGAAGTAACCCAATAACTAAAATCTAGCCTTTTAAAGTCATTTGCTTTACTGTGACTTACCCTTGTCTCCTACAGTCCCATAATTAACGGTCTCTTTTCCTATATCACTATGCCTAAGCTCCTCTCAAAATCTTTTACTTCCACTCCCTTGCAATTCCAAATTAGAATTCTGTATCCCCTAATCATTCCTAGAAATCGACGTGTATACTTTGAAGACTTTGAAATTATACTCCCTTCCTATACTTCAGTTTCCAACATAATACACTTCATAGATAGAGAAGAATGCTCAATGTAATCATATATATATATATATATATTTCTGAGAGCTACTCAAAATTCGAAAATTTTAAGTGAGATAAAGATTGTAAACTTACAATTGATAAAAGGAAGTTGTTAAGGTTCTCAAATACTAAACTTGAGATGTTGTAATTGGCTTCGCATGTAGGATTGTAGTGATCCTCAAGTACTAAGATTAAACTTGAGGGATATAGTGTAATAAATATCTTTCAAGTGTCTAGAATTGAATATAGTTCAATGAATAACTGAATCAGGATAAATTAACTTGTGTTCATCCTACTTTTATCTTCTATAACTTTTGGTGATATCCTTCTAAATCAATCTATGCTTGCTTAGTTTTTAATTGATTTTTAATTTTGTCTAAATTTTATAACACCCAAATTACCTCTCGAGCTATTCTGACGCCGTCAATATATGGTTTTAATAAAATCACTTAGCGGTTCTTTTTATTTTTGAAACTAAACCAGTCAACTTTAACACATATGCGGGATATTAGAATTATGGATTTGTTCTTTTGCAATTTTTCAGGGTATTCGCACCAAGGATTTTTGTTTAAAGTATTAATTTTAAGAAAATTAATTGGTCGTTGCTTGAGGATCGAGCAATAGTGCTGCAAGTTTTTCCTCATCAACGACGTCGTATAACCACGGTAACGGATATAAAGGCGTTTGCCTTATCCTTGCAGGAAGCGAATAGCTGAGTGCAGCAATGGCATCCTCTTCACTCGCATCTGCTCCAATCTCTTCCTCGTTTCCGCTTAAACCGCCAAATTGCCCCAGAAGTTTCTTATCTCCTCCAATTTTAAGTTTCTCTCAGTGCCTCATACCTTTTTCTACGAAATCAAGAAAAACCTCTTACCAGAAGAGAAAGGATTCTGGATTTTCCGTCCAAGCCCAAACCCTGGACTTCTCCGGTTCCTTCTTCGAAGGTGGATTCGGTTCGGAAGACGACCCGAATTCTCCTGGAACGGGGTTTTCTTCTGTGGAGGAGAAGGAGGAACCACAATGCCCGCCCGGACTCAGACAGTACGAGACAATGGCTGTTTTGAGACCTGACATGTCCGAGGATGAGCGGCTAGCACTTACTCAGAAGTTCGAGGAGGTATGTCAATCATATTTTCTCATGTTTAGTGTCATCATTAACTTTCAATTTCATTTTTACCTGAGTGACTTTTAAGATGAATACGGTGAACTTTTTTAACAACCAAGGCGGTTGATTGCCTTTTCTATTATATGTGTTTGTGGTGCAGACTGCAGAGTGTCTAACAATGTATTTTGTTTCTTTCAATTTTTGTAAAATATCGAACTTTAAAAATGCTTTCTTGTTTGTTTCGAGGAAATGACTTGGTAAACTAAAGTGGGAAAAATTTAAACAGTGTTGCATCCTTTTAAAGGAAAGGAGTAGGGTTGATTAGAAGAACTTTCAAATCACGCTTTCCCAGTCGAACCCCTCAATTTTCAAAGTTTTTTTCCTGTCTATTTTGAAATGAAGGATATTAAAATCTATATTATTTTGAAGCTCCCGTTGATATTGTTATTGATGTTTCTGGATGAAAATGTCCTCATCCATTAATTATTACTTAGGTTGATTGGAGTTATAAGGGATTTTAAGGTTATGATTGTTAGGTTTTAGGTTTCCCACTGCATTGCTTTCCGACGCATCATAGCAAATTTGAAATTATGTAATGGTTATCCTAAAAGTAAATTTTGGAAATATCAGTGGTAACTAATTGATTTTTTGCTTTAATATAATATCAGTGGGTGATTTTTGTGTGCATTGGCATTGTGAACAAGCTATCTAGGTTGCTTTGCTCACAGCCTTCGTTTCAGGATGCAAAACCAGGACTCATCAAATAAAATTAGAAAGCATTATGTTAAAAAACCAAAAATTTAGTATAATAGTAACCCTGTAAATTCTCTCGTAACTTTCAAATGCCTAGGTTGTATTGTAACTTAAGACTGATATCGCCCCCACCCCAACTACATGTATATTGCACGTACTACTCTTTGAAGATAGGGCAATCTCTTTCTTCCATCAGACCGTGACTGATTGTTTGTCTGCTAAGTGCAAGTGACCTCATTCAGGAAGCCAGTTAGTGAAAGCGTTAGAACTTGGTAGAGATAATTATAAAAATTTCTTGTAACTTCAAGAAGTCTAGGTTGTAACAAATAGATGAGGGTGCTTTTCTGGAATCACTCCAAGCATAAGGTGTGCTTTCTGAATAATTTGAATTTTGAAGATGTTTATTGTAAATTTTGCAAACTTATCTAAAGGTTTTTCTTCTTCTAATTTTTGCCCCTTTTAGAATTTCCAAATTGGGATATTTGAAATGCTCTGTCTTCCGATTATTAATTATTCATTCAAGAAATCGATATTCAAGTTTTTTGCCCTTACTCTCGATTGGGAAAAATAAAGTATATGAATAATACTGACCCATCCCTCTACCTTAATAACGATATAACCTTCAATCAATGAAAGAAAAGTAACTAAACATTCAATAGAGTGATATCACTTCCTATTCATTCAGAATCGGATCCTTGGTATTTCTTAAAGAAATTCATTGTGCTGATTTCTAATGGATAAAGAAACTTGTTTAATGGATTTTATTTCTTTTTTGAATTTGAACTCCATAAATGTTGCGTCTTTACTTTTATAATTGTCCATTTCTTTGAAACTGCAGATGACTAAAATACTTCACTGTGCGCACTCCATTTCATCTTACTCCATTCTTATAATTACGTCACTCTACCCTCTTCAAAAATTCTCAAACATAGGCTATATGTTTATAAATTTATGATAGGACAAAAATGCAGTTGACTACTTTGTTACCCTGCTCTTGATTTTTGCTCCATCACCATAAAATAACCCCACACCATCATTATTTTTATCTTTCACTTGTGTCTATTTTCTGTAGCATTAGAAAAACACGTTTACGCTAGCTGAGAAAAAAACTTCTTTCATATATTTACTTCGTAGATTGTAAATTATGTGAGAAAAGTAGTTTCTACCACTAATCCAAATATACTTTTAATTTGAGGTTTTTAAGATTCACTTTGTCCTTGCTTGTTTGAATTACTTGAACTTTGAAATTACAAAAGTGGTACAATAGTGTGGTAGGTGAACCATGTTCAGGGGAGGTTTAATTCATGTTTTAATAACATGATACCAATATGAAATGAGGAATGCCACTAGATAGTAAACTTCCTTTGGAGAATGACAATTCAGGACTTTATTAGATAACCACTGTAAAAACAAGAACACGGTCACCAGTTATGGTACCAACTTTTACTAATTTTTACAACTTCTCACAACTGGAAAACCCTTATTTGGCATTGATTTTGTAATCAGGTCCTGGGTTGCTATCCCCAACTTTCCTTTTCCCTTGTAATAAGCATTTACAATGTGAATGAAACTGAAGTTATGATGATCATCAGCCTTGCTTTTGGATTATAAATTTAATTTCAATAAATCAATTTATTATCCTATTGTATCATAAGAGAATGAGATGGATGGAATATCCCCCATCTGGAAAAGGGAAGGTCTGAGGATAGTATTTTGTTTAAACTGGAATTGGACAGGAATAAAGGACCAGATATATGACACAAAAGCATTTCGAAAGGACAAAGGTGTTGATGGATGAAGCTTATTATGTTCAGCCATCTTGTATCTTGCTTCCTATGGGCCATTTAGCTCTTTACTTTTTATCTTTCATGTCATTTGCTTCCATGATTGATATCTAGACATTTTAATTGAAACTATTTTCGTAGCTTAACAATGAGGAAGGGTTAGAGATGATGCTGTTGGTGTGAGGTAAGTGATGGTGATAATAATAGATACTTGATATTTTACAAGAGAAAGGAAATAAAATGAATGCTGAATTTGTGCTTTGTCTTCGCCTAAATTTCATTTTTGTTCCCATGATGCAGCTTTTGGGTCTGATGTTTCGATAGTTTTCGAAATTTAATGGATTCACAATACCAGGTCTTGAGAATGAAAGTAGGAGTGAGCCCTCAAGTCATTTATTCTTATGGTAAACTGAAATATTGTTTTATTTGGAAGAGAACCTGAAATTATCATATCGTAGCAGAGCAAAATACTCAAAGCACTGACTATATGATATTAGGATCCATTATACCATCCATCAGCTACTAATTATCATTTAATTCGTCAGCTGCAGATGCTTATATCTGTGATATACAGAAAATTTTTAGGCCTTTTTATTCTGGGTGATACCTTGCTATATGCTTAAATGATTTTTTTAATGGTTAAATGATATTTTTATTAATAATAAAGTAGTACACTGATCATCCTCTGAGGAAGTTGAAGGTAGGTGTTTGAGAAGACAAAGCATTCTGGTTTGGCTTCAGAGGCGGCAGGCCAATCTGATGACATTTTACAATAGTGATTAAGTCAATATTAGATTCAAACTGTATTATGTGCTGATAAATTTTGAGAAATGGGATTGATAAATGCATTGTAATTTCACCCTGCAGCTGCTTGTTGCTGGAGGTGGCATGTATGTGGAGGTTTTCAACAGAGGAGTTATTCCACTAGCATATAGCATCAAGAAGAAAAATAAGGCTGGAGAGACAAACACTTACTTGGATGGCATCTACCTCCTATTTGCCTACTTCACGAAGCCAGAGTCCATACAAGTTCTTGAGGACACACTAAAAACTGATGATGATGTTATCAGATCAATGACCTTTCAAGTTAGGAAAAGGAGATATTAGTTTTTTAAGCACTGAGATTGGCGTGAAAGAAAATTGGTTAGGAAAGGGTAAATTGTATTTTCATTGTAATATCGTTTATTCACCAGATATTTTCATTTGGGAGTATCTATGTATCGAGATTGTTAATTAAAAAGGCGATGCGGTAGCCACCGTTCGCAGTAATTGTGACGTGGCATTAGAAATTGCTGAATGTATCTTATAAGGAAAAAAAAAAGAAATTGCTGAATGTAATAATTGTATATTATTTTTTTTAAGAAAAGGCAAAATAATTCATATTAAATAATAAGGTGCAGAGTAAGATAGAGAACGTACAATGGCGAAAAGGTGTATGCTCCTTGGAGGTAAGAATTCTGTTATTGACAGCTAAGATGTCCAATGTATCGCCTTTGTAGGCACTCCCGAACGGTAAAACCAAGTTAAAGCTTCATGCAAACAGTGAATCAGGTAAAGGAGAGGGCTTGCTAAGTGCTCAATTAAAATGGAGAGATAGTCCCTTGGAACAAAATAATTCCATGGCAGTGAGCAAAGCCATTATGTTACCTTTTGAATAGAAATATCCACTGTTAATAAGTACTAATTTATTATACCTATTAATGCAGGGGACTTACCAGTTTCAGTATTGTATAGAAACCACATCTCTTGCTCAATTTTTCATCAGAATCCGCAACTCAAGTTATCTTTTCGGAACACATACATATGGGCTGGTCTTGGAGGAAAAAGAATGAAAAGTTTTCACGGCTCTAGAATTGTGTGGAAACCATATCTCTTGCTCAGTATTTAACAAGGATTACAGAAATAATGTTATCTTTTAAAAACTTATTTTAAGCTTGTAGCAAAGGCGAAAGATTGAAAATTTTTACTGTCACATAATTGAGTGGAAACCACATCTCTTAATTGATTTTTCACGAGGATTTCTAATGCATTTTTAACCCATTGTGGTTCTGTCATGCATATCTCAAGTGTTTGCTCCAGTAGATTTGAAGAGGTTTCAACAATGTATCAAGGGAGACCAAATAAGGCCCCTATTCGAACACTTACTTTGAAAGGTGGAAGGCAAACCCTAAATTCAGATGAAGAGGTGAGAAAGCTAATACTCTCAATAGATTTCAGAGGAGTGGAGGAGCTGGACCATTGAACTCCAAAATGCAACATACCCAACAAGCCTTGAGTGTCCCTCAAAAGGAAGACACTAATAAGCTCTTGCACAACATGATGATATTACTCAAGGAAGAGCAAGCTTCTACCACCAACCAATTCAACTCAATTGCTTCTCTTATTTAGAAAGACTCATCTAAGAATGATGCCAGGTATGCCTCATTGGAGAAAATGATAGAGCAATAGGAGATTAAAGTAGAGAATCTCAACTCTTATGTTACTTAACTCTCTAACAAATTGAGTGAACAACAAGCGAAGAGTAGTGGCTCCATTTCTTCCAACATTGACATGAACCCTAAGGGATTGAATGCTTGTTCGCTGACGAGCGCATTTTTAGTCGCCTTAGATCCATGTCAAAAATAATTTAACCGAATTAATGTAATATAGCACAAATCCGGGTCGTATTCACTTTGAGGAGCCGAAAATAAAATTAATTTCTAATAATTGAATGCGAGTAACCTAAACTGAAATTTAAATACTTTTTTTTATTTTTTTATGAAAATAATTGGAATGAATTTTGATAAAAGAAATGGAAAATGAAACATAATAATCAATCCTCCAATTCAACAACGTGGGCAATCATCACTTCAATAGATATGGGAGTTAAAAATAATGAATTAAAGAATTATAATCAAGCTTTTATCCAACAATCGAGCCACCTCGAATTGCTACAAAATGTTTTCCAAACTTCCAATTTACTAACTGCCAACAGAATAGTAAAGAGGAATTAAGGATAATAAAACTACTGCTTAATTGTAACTCTTGAATTCAAATAATAGAATTAAAGTTAGCAAAAGATTATTTGATCCAAGGTTCTAAGCCACATTAAAAAATCACGAGATGTTTACTCTGAAATCAATATAATCGTCATACCAAAATATTATAATTGAAACCAAAGTTAAATTAGTCCAATATCAATTGCTAAACAATAATTCAATCACCATAATCTCCAAAATAAATCTTATCAAACAATAGAAATTATTCCAATAATTAGAAAAACTATCCTAAGACCTAGAAATTGTTAAACAATTATTGGACAGAAAATTAAAGCAACTAAAAAATCCCTTTTGAAGAATCAAGCTCCTGCCATTATTGTTGAATCAGAGAATTAGGAAATTTAGCCAAGAATTGCCATTAGAAATTCCAAATTAAACACCCAAATCATAATCTTCTTCCACGGACTGCACTAACAGTGGGGATGCAAATCTCTCCTGCGCAGCGACAGAACAGCAGGAGTGAATGAGCGAAGCAAATAGGATGGATTAGAGAATATGTGCGCTGCCTCCTCGCTGTCGCTGTGTGAAGGACTTTGTGCGTGGTGTGAATTAATAGATGGTGGCAGCTTGTGAATAAATGGAATTGATGGATGAATAATTGAAGATGTGGCTGCTGCTCGGGTGACGTCGTTTGGAATTTTTGGAATAGAGGCGTTGAAGGATAGTTGAAGAATGAATGGTCTCCAGTGTGTGTGCTGCCGCGTCTTTATTGAAGGAATATGAGTTGGCCACTGCTTCAATACAATGGGCTAGGGTCTTTGGATTATTTTTGGCCCAATAGAATCGAATCAGAGTGCTTGTGTGTGCCCCTCTATCTTGCCGCTTAGAATGGAATATTGGTGATGGATTATTCATTCGAAGCTTCGTGCATGGAATTCTCTCTGTAGGCAAACATATCATATCATATTATAATATAATAATATAATATAAATGGATTTGAATGTGGTCTTTGATTTGAATTTTAAACTCATAATCTTAGATTTCCTAATTCAAATTTAAAATCAAGATTTACTAATTTGAATTCAGAATCTTCTAAGATTATATTAAAGGATATATTAATTCAAATTATCTTTTGATCTCAATTTCTTCCACAAATACCCTTAATTGGCTTTACTTTCATATAATAATCATTAATCATAATTAATGCAATTAAGCTCAATAAAAGCCGAAGAATACCATTAAAATCCCCTAAAATACTGCAAATTCCCTTGACAAAATATAATTATTTCATTCGCCTTCTAGCTTACCGCAAGCATACGGGTTGCAAGTAGTATAAAAATATCGTTCCTACGAGGACTAACGCATAAACAAGATAATCAATGCAATTATGTGATTAATTAGGTTGAGTAAATCAATTGAGTAATAGTGTCCTAAAGTTCTACCAAATTCACGAAAACTAATAATAAAATGAGAAAAACAAATTGGAGTTTTAATTCAATGATTAGGGATGCCCATGATTATTTTTCACCAATGCAATTCATGAGAATTAAATACATACAACTCTATTAGTGATTAAATGACGTTATATGTTTGTCTAAGGTTCAAAAAGCAATTGATTAAGCTTTCTTAAGTCATAACCAAATTAATATCATCCTTTCACATGAACAATCTCTTGATACAGATAAAGGAAAATAATCATTACACAACAACCTTAATACGACAATACTAGATTAATAACTATATCTCTATGTTACTAACAAACCATCCATTTGATTATTTAAACTTCAAGTCTAGCATAATTTTATATAAGTCCTTCAACTAAATTAACTCTTTTAAGCTTAATCTAATTGAACAAATCAATCTAAGTGGTGGCCAATCAATTAGAAGCGTTAAGTGCAAGATAAAATTAATATATAATTATCACTAATCACCAAAGGAAGTATTATCCAATCTCAATCCATGCAACGGTTCAAAATAACCCTAGAACAAATTACTTAACCACTAAACATTTGAAAAACAAGAGTAAAGCATTGATGAATTTAATTCAAAGAGAGGATAAAGGAATTTAGGAAAAAGAGGTACTAAACGCTGCCTTAACTGCTTCCTTCTCTCTCTCCACTGTTCCAGCTGCTCACGACTCCAACTGCTCAGGCGACGCTCTTTCTCGTTTCCAGCTCCCCGTGCTGCAACCGAAAACTCTGATGCCTCAGCTTTCGTCTCTTTCTCGTCCTTCCAGCTGCTCCAAAGTCCAAGCAAAACTCCAGCTTCGCCAGCTACTGAGAAACCCTTGCTACTATCACGAGAAAAAGCCAAGCACCAACTCTCTCTGCCTTGTCTCGCGTCACCTCAAGCAAATGGCTATTTATTCTATGCAAGTTATTTCAAGTGAATGTTTAGGCTCAAAGGGTGAAACAAAGGGTTTTCAAACATCAAGGTAAGACATTTGGCCAAAATAGCTATGAAAATGAATGCCTCAATCATTTTTGTCCATGCAAAAGGGATTTCAAGCTTTAACAAAGATTCAAGACAAGTTCTGGAGATAAAGCAACAATTAGTGTACTCCCTCTTGAAGGAATTAAAATTAGGCTCAATACCTTACAGGTCTTTGATATCCTACAATCGATCATCCAAACCACAATCTTTGCCTGTTCACTAACATTCCCAAAAAACAAAACTGACTTATATTCTAACTTGATCATTTCAAGTTCAAAACGCACTAACTTTGCCAATGTTCACAAATGAAATCCAACTTCTAATTTTTTAAAAATTTACACAAAATCAATCAAAAGCTTCAGGACAAGTGATACGACATTAATGGTACCTTCCCCACACTTAAATGTCACATAGTCCTCAATGTGAACATATAACAGCAAGTAACAGAAAGTGAAGGAAGTAACCAAATCCAAGTGTGGAAGCTCATATGCTCACAATATCAACCAAACAACCAAGTGCATTCTAAGATTCATGGTCAAGCATCGACCATATGCAAATTCAAAATATAACCAGCACTCAATTCATAGCACATGCTGTCAACAATGAATGAAACAAATCAAAGTACAAGTGGAAATAAACTCCCTTTTCTTCTTGATTCGCATTCTCCTTTGCTCTTGATTCTTGATATCAAAACGGATCACATGATCTAGGGTTGCAAAAGGTCCTACAAAACAAAACACATGTCAAATAAAAACCTTGAGTTGTGTAATACACCTTATCTAACTCTTTTAACTTCATTTTATGTCAATATGGAGCCATCTTTAGGCCTTGAATGTCTTAGACTAACCCAAGAATGGAAAATAAAATTTTTTAAGTTTTGGGGTTACTGTTCAAGTCACCATTCACAGAATTTTGGCCAAACTTTGAAAATTCATAACTAATTATATAAAAATCAAAATTGAATGGTTCCAATTTCTATTTGAAGCTTACAAAATCCTTTACTGGAGAAAAATACTCATTGGGTCAGAAACTTGCCCAATTGAATTATTTTATTACACAAAGTTGCACTGTTCATTTGGTAATTTTTCATTTTCCCCAGAATTTCTGTGATTTTTCGCCAACTTTGAAACATCATAACTCCTCGTACAAAACTCCAATTCCAGTGTTCTTTAGCTTGTTTTAAAGCTTGCAATATTTTTCTGGAAAATTCCATTTCATTTGGAGTTCATTTGCCCTGTTTTACGTCATACCAAAGTTGGGGGTTTGATCAACCTTACTGCACCCTGTACATCCCTATCGTTTCCCTTTTTCTTCCTTTAGGCATGCTTATTTGCTTTCTTCCTTCGTTAATAATTAAACATGCATTAGTCTATATTTAAAGCATGCTTTCACCTCTCTTTGACTATCACATATGTAGAGGTTTAATTTACAAACCACATACAAACTTAAACATAAGTTTTTAATATCACACATAGCTTTAATACATAAAAGCAAAACATTATGCCTTCTTGAATCACCATTCATTTTTCTCTTGCCCTTGCTTGAACTTCCACCTACATGGTTAGTTGGGGGATAATGAGATTTTTGGAAATCCCAATATCAAAACTTTCCAAAACAATTTATAAAATTGCATGACAACTTTCAATATAAGTGTGAATTCATAAAAGTGCAACATGTAACAATTAAATGCATATGGCCATAGAACACAAAAGCACATATTCACACTTTCAATCATCATAAATTTTCAATACAAGTCATGCATAAATTCATACACATTTTCAAATCAACTTAGTTAAGGTTAGCTTAGCTTTCCTTTTCACTTGGAATTCTCTTGAAACTTAAATACTTTCTTGCTTAATCTCCCAATGAGTTCTTTGATGTTTTCACTCCCAATGATATTTTGGTCAACAGTTGAATTTTTAACCTTGACTTTGACTTTGTCAAATGACCAAAATGTCCTTACACTTCTGTTAATGACCAAAATGCCCTTACACTATCTAACTTTTCGTAATTCCCATTTTGCCCTTGACCTTTTCACCCTTGATCTTTTTGTGTAATGACATCTAGGTCCTTCCCAGGGGTTCACCCATCCTTACACTAGTCCAAGGTGAGCACGCTTAACTGCGGAGTTTTCATAAAATTTCTCTTGCCGAGCCAGGTCTAACTTTGGGTTATCCAACCCATCAGCATCAACTTTTTCTGCTCTTTCTGTTGAAACCTTGTTTTGATGATAACAAAATGAAATGATTTATGTGTTAAGAGATTGAAAAATGATTTTGAAACTTAAGTTTCAAAGTTTTAATTCAGTGCTTCATAAGTGTGCTCGAGCATTGATTCACATCATTAGTTTTAAAACTGAGTTTTGTACAACACTTTCAGAGAATACTTCAAGTATTGACATAAAGTATTGTCAATACTCAAGCACTGGTTACCAATGCTCGAGCATCGAGCTCTGAAAAAGAAGTTATGAACGGTGCTGCCAATGAGTACTTCAAGCATTGGCATGAAGCATTGCCAATGCTCGAGCATTGATTTCATAGTGCTCGAGCATCGGGCTAAGTCAGGGCACTCAGACAGTGTTGCAATTGAATGCTCCAAGTGTTGGCTGAAAGCATAACCAATGCTTGAGCACTGAAGACCCAGTGCTCGAGTATTGAGGATTTTGAAAACACTCTCAGACAACATTTCAAGCATTGGCTGAAAGTATAGCCAATGCTCAAGCACTAGAAACCAATGCTCGAGCATTGAGAGTTTCTGACAATACTTTCAGACAGTACTTCAAGCAGGAGCTTCCAATGTTTTTCAGTGCTCGAGTATTAAGGCATTTCACAGCATGCTGGAAGAAAATACTGTGAGCATTAAGTGAAAGCATTGGGAAGTGCTCGAGTACTAGCATCCAATGCTCAAGCATCGGCCCAAATTATTCTACTGTTCATCAATACTTCTTGAAAATGCTCCAGCAAACACTTATAGCTGTCTTTATGCTCGAGCACCAAGGTTTACTACTCGAGTATTGAGACTTCTCAAAACCTATATCTTTCAATACTTGCACAGAATGCTCGAGCAATCTTAGGAAGCATTATTAGGACTCAAGCATTATGATTTCTTACTCGAGTATTTGATTCTTTTTCAAACACTTTCATACAATCCTCGAGCAGTGTGTTAAAGCATTAAACTTTTCTTTGAAAATTATCAAGCAACACTCGAGCATTAACTAAGTTGTGCTCGAGCACTACTTTTCTGACAGCCTTTATTACTGATACGCTGTATCTACTCTACACACCTACTTTCCTTATTTGTGTAATGACATTTTGAATACTAACTGCTCTCATAGATGCAGAAGCTTACAATAATAAATGAGGAAAGAAGCACAGGCATGGTCCGAGGCTTGGAGACTTTAACGTTCTTCTGCAACATTCGCCGTTGTCTGACACAGTAGCATTAAATGTCATTAATGCAGAATCCAAATGGTCGACGATGAAAGTAACGGCTATTAAATGGAGTCTAATGGACATTCAAGAACTTCTCAACTATAAAAGGAGAAGCATTCAATACAGAAGAGAATAACGAATACTCTGATCATTCAACGCTATTTATTTCATTCTCTGTATTTCTTCAATATCTCATTCTGTGCTTCATTATTAGCCATATACTCTTTTGAGAGAGAATCCTTTAGCAAAAATACTTTTTAAATTTGTGAGAAACTCAAGGACGGGACCTTGAGTCTACTGGGCTAAAAGTGAAATAGAAACAGAGAGTGTGTCACTCTGTTTTAGTGAAAATAGAAAGGGAGAGTGGATTCCCAAATTGTACAGGCTTGTGAAGCCACAATTCATTTTCATAGTGGTTTTGGAAATCTCAGAGGAGCTCTAAGGACTAGATGTAGGTCAAGAAGACCAAATTAGGATAAATCACAGTGTTCATTATTTTTCTTCACTCTCGGTGACTTTGTTTTAATTTTGTGTTTTCATAAGTGTTAATTTTTTATCTGACCAATTCACCCCCTCTTGGTCAAATCCTATTCTAACATTTGGTATCGAGAGTAGATCTCTTGTAGAAAGAACTTAACCATTTCAAGAGATATCCATGGTAGGATTTGGTGAACATGTTATAGCAGATGGAGCATCAATCACCAGACCACCAACATTCAATAGTCAAAAGTTTTCTTTCTGGAAAATAAAATTTCAGAACTTTATTCTGGCTACTGACTCTGATTTATGGGATGTTTTTGAAACAAAAAATATCGTACTAATTAAAAGGGATAAGGATCAGCCGGTTCCCAAAACTAAAGCAAAATTTAACGATGAAGATAAGAAAAAGATGTTGCTAAACAAAAAGGCTGTTTTGATGTTACAAGCAGCATTAAATGAAGATGACTGCACCTTGCCTTATGCTAAACACATGTTGGAAGCACTAGAGATGGCATATGAAGGTACAGAGACTGTAAAAGAAAGCAGAGTCAACATGCTGACCACTGAGTATGATTTACTCAGAATGAGAGATGAAGAAACTATTGGTGAATTTCAAATACGTCAAACTCATCTCATCGACAAGCTAGCAGCCCTGGGCAAAACATATGATCAACATTCTCAAGTGAGAAAAATCCTAAGGGCACGTTTGGTACCATGAAATTTGGAGGCATGGATATGGAAATGGAATTGATTTCCATATCCATGCATGTTTGGTACCATGGAATTGGCTTCCGCATGGAAGGCAATTCCACCAAAACCATGGACTTACAATTCCATCTCAAAAGCTTGGATTTGTAAATCCATAGAGATAATTCCATCTAAAAATTTTTTAAAATTTTTTTTAATTTGATTTAGGTAGTTTTAAAAGTTAAAAAAATTTTAAATTTAGAAGGGCTTTTAGGTCTTTTCATCTAAAAATCATACCTCATTTCCGTGACATACCAAACATACTTTTAAACCTCATTTCCATTTCCATTTCCACATCCACATCCACATCCATTTCCATATCCATATCCATCGAAATGAATTCTGCGTACCAAACAAGGCATAAATGTTTTGTCCAACAAATGGGAAGCCAAGGTCACAGCCATAGAAGAATCCCGTGGAGAATCAATAACTTCTGTAGTAGCTCTTTTTGGAAGTCTTGTTGAGTATGAAAGAAAGCATAAATTCAAAAAGGAGCTATCAAACATTGAAGAGAAAAAGAAAAAGGGGCTGGCCCTCAAAACCATTAAAGAAAAAGAAAAGGAATCTGAATCAGTGAATGAGGAAAAAGATGTAGAGGATGAAGAACTGGCAATGGTTGTCAAAAAGTTTAAATGTTTGTACATAAAGGATCAAAACTTCAGAAGGCCTTAAAAAGGAACATCAAGTAGAATCATATATTATGAATGCAATAAGCCTGGACATATGAGAGCTGATTGTCCATAGCTAACAGTTCAAAACAAAGAGAAAGAAAAGAAGCCAAAATTCATCAAGAAGAAGGCCTATGTCTCAAGCATCTGGGGTGACAGCTCAGATGAAGAAGAGAGTGAAGCAGAGGAAGAAGCTAACCTCTGTCTTGTGGCCCAGGAAGAAGAATATGACACAAGAGGTAATTGTTGAATCTAGCCATGATACGTCAGGAATATGATGAAATGCATACTGAACTACTTAAGTTTGCTAAAGAATTGTCTTTTCTGAGAAAAAGAGTCAAAGAACTTGAGAAACCAGTTGAAACATCTGTTGCCATCAATGTTTGTTCAAAGTGCAATGTTTTGAAAAATGAAAATGAGAAGTTATCCAAAACTCTTCAGAAAGTTATTCAAGGCAGTGAAATGCTTCAAGTAATCCTAAAAAACCAAAAAGTTACAAATGATAGAAGTGGTATAGGATACACTCCTTAAAATGATTTACATAACGGAAAGAAGAAGCATGGCAACAAAAGTTATTTGAACTACTTTCAAAAGTCTGTTCACTCATCAAAACCATTTGCATTTTGTAGCTACTATAATAGAAAAGGTCATCGAACTAGAAATTGCTATTTCAGGAAAAGTAAAGCTTTAGGCACTTATAAATGGGTACCAAAGGGAACTTATGTTCCAAAGGCACCAAACACTAACCCAAGAGGACCTAACATAATGGGTACCTAAAACTGTCAAATGATTTTCTTTCCGTAGGTTTGTCTTAAAGCATCCAAAGCAAACAAGTGGTACATTGACAGTAGATGCTCAAGACACATGACAGGTGACAAGAGCAGATTTATTAGCTTGAAAGCCAAGGATGAAGGTAAAGTAAGCGTCGGGGGAAATCAGTCAGGAAGAATCACAGGAGTTGGAGAAATTGCTAATACCAATGGAGCTTCTATAAAAGATGTATACCATGTGGAAGGACTTTGTCACAATCTTCTTAGTGTGAGTCAAAGCACAGACAAAGGAAATTGGGTGATATTCGACTATGAAGAATGTTTCATCATCAACAAAAGAGACCTCTCAATTGATAAAGAGAAGCTGAACATTCAACTCAGAGCCCCTAGAGATTGTAATTGCTACATTATTGAATTAGAAAGGAATTTCACAAACTCCTGTTTGATTAGTCAAGTTGATGAAACCTAATTATGGCATAAACAATTGGCTCATGTGAACATGCATCAACTTGACAAATTAATTAGAAATGAAATAGTTCAAGTTGCTTCCAAAACTTAAATTCAAAAATGATTTGGTCTGTGATGCTTGTCAGTTGGGAAAACAAACCAAATCATCTTTTAAATCAAAAATAGAACTTTCATCTAAAAGGCCTCTTAAACTACTTCACATGGATTTGATGGGTCCAGCTAGGGTGAAAAGTTTAGGAGGAAATTTATATACTCTAGTGATTGTTGATGATTATTCCAGATTTACATGGACTATGTTTTTAACCTCTAAAAATGAAACATTTAAATTATTCACCAATTTTGCCAAAAAGGTCCAAAATGAGAAAGGTATTGATAGATCCATATTTTGCATGAAGAATATTAACCTTTTAGCATGCTATTTGAGCTTTATTGGGTTAATTAAAGGATATTTGTGTTATAAAGAGATTAAAAGAAATTGTGGCCAATTTTGAGATATTTTACCACTCCTTAAGTCTCTATTCAAGTGCATTTGTGTTAATATGCAGGAATTTTAAAGGATCAAGGCCTCAAAATGCTCAAAATGCTCTCTGTGCCACATGCTTCAGCC
>JANTPZ010132339.1:0-29718 GCA_025593235.1 Vachellia pachyceras
GAAGCCTTTTATAGATGAGAGAAATAATGTTGCCGTTAGATAGAATTCATTGTCCGTTACTCTCATTCACCAACTCTTCATCTTCGCCATTAATGTTGTAATTAATGCTTTCTGAGAGGCATGGGCGACAAAGTCTTGATTTATGCTTTATGTCAACAGGTACAGAGTTTTTCTCTTCCTTTGATCATGCATTTCAGCATTTATGAGGGTAGGTTAAGTTCAAATGTTGTTATACACGAATAAGGAAAGATATGGAGCAGGTGAAAAGCTGTCAGAAAGAGAAAATAGCCGTTGAGAAAATATACTCGAGTGATTGATCTTAATACTCGAGTGTTATCCAAGCATTTTGAATTTTATGGAGTAATACTCGAGTGTTCTGAGTCAATGCTCAAGTTTTGTAAACACTTTTAAAGTTACTCGAGTGTTGACTGAGAGTATTGAAAATACTTTGAAAGTTTGATGTGAATACTTGAGTGTTAGAAACATTGCACTCGATTGTTGAGAATACTTTCAGTTGATACTCGAGTGTTAGAAGAAAACTAGAAGTGAAATCATTTGAAATCCCTTAATACTCGAGTGTTGAAAACATAATACTCGAGTGTTGTCCATTACTCGAGTGTTTAGATGGAAGTGTTGAGTTTTTGTGAAGAAGAGGCTCGATACTCGAGTGTTCAGAAATCAGCACTCGAGTGTTGTCAACACTTTCACCTAATACTCGAGTGTTGTGCTTGAAGTGTTGTCTCTTTATATGAAAACTTTTGCTCAATACTCGAGTGTTGAAAAACAAGCACTCGAGTGTTGTCAACACTTCTTCCACAACACGAGTATTTCACTTCAAGTTCAAGTGTTTAAGCTCAATACTCGAGTATTCAAACTTAATACTCGAGTGTTGTCAATACTTCCATTTGTAACTCGAGTGTTCTGCTTCAAGTGTTGAGTATTGGTTAGAAAAATAAGCCCGATACTCGAGTACTGCAACACAATACTCGAGTGTTGCCAATACTTCAACATCATCACTCGAGTTTCACATGGGAGTATTCTTTCAAAGCATATTTTAACACCAATACTCGAGTGTTTGAACACTTTATCATAGTACTCGAGTTTTCACTTAAAGTGTTGGATTTCAGAACCATTTTTAGCCTTCAATACTCGAGTGTTGAAATCAAGAACTCGAGTATTGTCAACACTTTCAACAAAAACTCAAGTATTGCTTGAAAGTATTGATTTTAAACGTATGAAAAACATTGATACTCGAGTGTTCAAACACACAACTCGAGTATTCCTCAATACTTTAACACAAACTTGACAGAACTCGAGTATTTTAATAAAATCATATACTCATCAACAATTTAAGCTTTATAACTCTTGAAATCATTTTGTTATCATCAAAATAAGGTATCAACATATATATATATATAACTTCCACACGCAAAAGACGGAATAACATATGAAGATGCTGGAACAAGCTGGAAAAAAAGGAGAAGGCGCACATACACGAGAAGCAACGTCACAGGAGAGAAAAGAAAGGGAAGCCTCGCATGAGATCTGATCATCCATTAGTGTTTTCTTCTTTCTTCTTCTCTCTTTATTTTCTTGTTCTTGATGCTTTTCTTGAATCTTGTTAGAGATTTGATTAAAGACATGCATGGCTAATTCTTTTTAGATCTAGAGTAGTTATTAATTGATTTAAGGATTTGAGCATGTTTGAACCATCTAATTATATCTAAGTTAATTGTGTTTATTCAGTTTAAATCTTATTGTCTCTGCTTAATGCCTGATAAACATTAAGTATGAATGTGGTGAATTTAGATTAACCTCGGAAGGGGGATCTTAATTGAACCTTTAAACTGAGTAATGTGAGATTAGGATTTATTCTAATTTGCCTTTAGGATAGGAATATACTTACGGGACTCATATAATCATATTAGAGTGTAATCGTTCGAGTGAATGCCTTTTGAATAAGCTATTTAGGAATAATAGTTTTATTTAAGAGAGGGATGTAGATGATCGGAAGACACTGCATCTATTATACTCTAGATTAACCCGTTACATTTAAATATATTTATTTGGGTGGTAATTACATGCTCTAAAACTTAAAGATGAGATTAGCCACTCTAGGTCGTTTGTGTCAATTGTTATTTTCCAGTGCTTTAGGATTAATATTTTAGTTATTTAAATTTATATTATTCGTATTTGATTTTCTCAACTTAAACAAAATTTAGATTTCTAGTGCCTATTTACCTATTAAATTGAGTCTCTGTGGGATTAACCTTGATTTACCATATATTATTTCATGACCCGTACACTTGCGGTGCATAATTAAATTTTGGTAGCATCAACACACTTGAGTATGGAGAAGAGTAATCATCACAAAACTCGAGTATGACAACTAATACTCGAGTATCGACCACAAATGAGCATACTCTCAAAAACACTCGAGTATGAATAGAATTATTGGCTTTCAGAAATTGACAACACTCGAGTATTGTTGGTAATACTTGAGTGTCGACAGGTTTTATGGAAAACTCTTAGCATTCTCGAGTATGAATAAATGTATTATTCGAATAAGCTCATGATACTTGAGTACTCTGGTTAGTACTCAAGTACTGAGGGATTTTTTTGCAACACTCAAGTAGAAACAAAGAGCGGTTGTTTTCCTGAAACCAACAAACACTCGAGTATTGAAAAACACTTGTAACACTTCCAAAAGCACTTGAGTACGATTGAAAGTACTTATACTCAAAGACTTCAGGAGCACTCGAGTATAGATTATGGCACTCGAGTATTGAGCAACCCTCTTAGGTTACTCAATTACCATTGGAAGTAAAGCTTATTTCTCTCTAAACTTCTAATAGAACATGAGTATTATCAAAAGTGTTATGAACACTTGAGTAAACAATTTTGTACTCGAGTATTAATTTTAAATTTGATAGAATGATTTCAAACAACACTCAAGTACCCTTTTCGCACTCGAGTATTTATCCAAAACTTCAGTTATGTTGAAATGAATTTCTGATAAGTCCAAATTTTATATGAAGAAAATGCACATAATATTACCCTCTTAGTATTCCAATTGGGCTTAAATGAGTTAATAAAAGGTTAAATTGTGCTAATAATTGATAATGGAAATTAATTACTAATTTGAGATTATTTCTTTGTTATTCCTAAAATTCTCCAAAAAGAACTATTATTTCTTGAGTATATGAAATTTTTGGGTGCATTGTGCATGATAAAGAAGTAATTGCTGAATAGAAAAAAAAGGAAAATAGCAAAAACGTAGCGCCTAAGATTTCCAAGCAATCTGAATAACTAATTGAATAGTGCACAAGAAAGGAAGCAACCAAAACTGAATCAGTTGAGATGTAACTAAGGGACAGCTGGGAGCAGTTAGAAATCAACCAGAAATATTAGGGGAAAGCACTCTTTTATCCAGTAGAAAGAAGTTCCATCCTTTTATCTAGGGGAGATCATCTTTTTATCCAACGAACATTCATCTACTGGCGACACATCATCCATCTGCAAAAGATTTTTTGTAGCTCCATCACTTCATCCATCTGCCGAGCAACTATCACACTGAAGGAGGAGGGCAGTTTGCATCTTAGAGTTATCCAAGCCTCTTCACTAGAGAGGCGATCACTTCTTTCTTCCAATTCTTCCTCACACCAGCTTCCACTCTGTCTCTCACCCTTTCAGTTTTTCGTCAAGTTCCAGAACTGTCTGCACATCTTAGACGTAAGGTAAGTCGTAGTCAGCTCTTCCAGACCTGTTTCACACTCTCAGCTATACTTCATTGATCTTTCTTATCATCACCGCTAGCATCGACTCCTTCTACACTTTCAATAATCACCATCACCTGTCGTCGTCAGCTCTATTGTCCTCACTATCAATATCTAGCTAGCATCGCACAAATCTCTCATAGCGCCACACCTCCAAACTTTAATAGCAGTTTCATCTAGTACTGAGAAAGGCGTCGAAGACCTCTGGCACTCATCTCCAGTCAACGTTCTGAATCTTCACGTGCTCTGTCTCCTTGAAATCATCTAGATCTACCTCCATCTGTTCATTCATTAGAGTGCTCCATTCCAGTTCCTTGGATTTACTTTCATCACGGTAGCCTCAACTATTCCACCATACTTCTCGTCATCTATTCAACATCCCATTCTAGCTACTTTCCTTTTCTACATCTCAACTTCCCGAGCTCAAACATGTCACTACCGTGGGAGTGGATTATAATGAGGCATGGAGTCTGTTTCATCCTCGTTGCTGCTGCTTTTCTTGCCTTCATGTCCAGCTGAACTTCGTGCCTTCCCTAGGAGCCATGACCAAGCCAAAGCCTAATTGACAGGGAGTTTATTGTTCCACTTGAGTCATTGTTTTACTTGTGTTGTTACTTATGAATTTAATATCTGTACAAATGATGTAATGGATAAATGCAAATAGACCTCAAATTCATTATTCATACACTAATTTATGTGGTTTGATTAGATTAACATGCTCAGATGATAAACTTCTTAAATTACAGTAGCTATTACCTCATTTATTGGCTTGTTTGAGGCATTGACTGACTAAATAGTGAGCAATTCATGAGTAATATCGATTAATGATTATTCTTGGAAGTGGCTGAGCAATGTTTGTTTAATTTCTTCATAGAATTGTGTGAGATGCTTTGTTGTTAAAGACTGAATTGAACTCATGTAATTAGGAGCAAATGAAGACAGGTTCATGAACTTCTAGGGAATACTATCATTTTTTATCCATTTCCTAGTACGTATTTTCGTTTTGTTTAGAACTAATTAGAAGAAAAAGTAAAATAAAATACGCAATTCTGATTAAGAGTCTGATATGAGCTGTACTGATAGAATCATTTTCTTCCTTTTACCTTTATGAAGTATTTGCTAATTAATTACCTAGATACAATCAAGCTCCTTAGAGATTGACCTTAGAATTGTACCACTAGCTATATAATCTTGAGTATTAAATTTAGCCTTTAAGCGACTAGAGATCAATTTCAAACGATACTCAAGTATTATTTTCAACACTCAAGTGCTTCTTCATAAACTTCAGTTTGATTGAGATAATTTTAAACAACATCCGAGTATTGTGAAACATATTCGAGCACTCACTTTATCTGAATTTTGTTTTAGAGTGTCAAAACAACAACTTTATTTGAAAAGTTTCCTTAAACATGCTCATATGACAAAATCCATATATGCTCTCATAAATGTTTGACCATTTCATCTAGCAATAGGGTATGGATTTCTAAAAACTTCATTAGCGTTCATACTCAATGGATTAATATTCCTCACCAAATGCTTGCTTCTTAACAGAACTCTAATGGCTAGTTCAATGTGTTGGAAATGGTGCCCCAATCATTATACCTTAAATATTATTTATTTTAATGTATTTTCTCTATTTAATTATCATAGTTTTTGCATGTTTATTATGATAATTGCATCCATGGACAAAATTAGAAGATTGTCCTAAATGTCCCAAGTCGGTTATCTGTGCATGAGCACAGATGAAGTAAGACCAATATGACTTTGATAATGTACGGAGATGTGAGTCAAAGTGATAGATACTTGTAAGAGTACAAGGTGCTAGACCGACCCACTATGAGAAAGCTGCATGGATTAAGTCATTAGCATATCTCATATGTATGTATATTGATACCTTGTTTTGATGATAACAAAAACTGTGTTAAAAGATTGCAAAATGATTTTTGAATCACAAAAGTTTTAAGTATTGAATCAGTACTTCTTGAAACTACTCTAGTGTTTTGTCAAAGTGTTGACAGTACTCGAGCAGTGGAATCCATTATTCGAGTACTGCATGTTTTGAACTTAAGAGCTAACACTTCAAGTATTGACATGAAGTATTGTCAATACTCGAGTGTTGGAATATGGCACTTGAGCACTATGCTTTAAAAATGAGTTTTTAGACTATACTCTGAGTATACACTGCAAGTATTGGCTGACAGCAGAGCCAATGCTCGAGCACTAGGTTTTCAGTACTCGAGCATTGAGGTTTTTGAAAACACTTCAAGTTAACACTTCAAGTATTGGCTGAAAGTATTGCCAATACTCGAGTATTGAATTTCAGCACTCGAGTGTTGACCATTTTTCTCAACACTATCAGGTAATACTTCCAGCATTGGCTGACAGCACAGCCAACACTCGAGGATTGCTTTTACAACACTCGAGTATTGAGACTTTTTGACAGTGTTGTAAAGTGACACTCTAAGTGAAAGCTTCCAGAGAGCCAACACTCGAGCACAAATTTCTAGCACTCGAGTGTTGTGACCTTTCACTCAACACTGCAAGTATTGTCTGCCAACACTACTAATACTCGAGCACCAGCTTTCCATCACTCGAGTATCGAGCTGAAAACTTTCACTGTTCATCAATACTCTATCTCAACACTTCTAGTATTCACTTCCAGCATTACTAGCACTCGAGTATCATTATCTCATCACTCGAGTATTATGATTCATCAAAATTATTTTTCAACACTTGCACAGAATACTCGAGTATTCCTAGAAAGTATTATCAACACTCAAGCATTAAGATTTATCACTCGAGTATTTAATTCTTTTCAAAACACTTTCATATAACACTCGAGTATTGCATCAAAGCATTGAACTTTTCTTTGAAATATGTTGAGCAAACACTCGAGCATAAAAACCTTATGCTCGAGCATTGTCTTTCTCTCTCTCTCTCTGACAGCTTGGTGTCTGACACACTTCACCTACGCTATACACCTACTTTCCTCATTTGTGTAATGATATTTTTGAATTCTAACTGCTTTCATAAATGCAAAAGCTTGAAACATTAAATAAGGAAGGAAGCACAGGCATGGTCCAAGACTTGGAGATTTTAACGTTCTTCTGCAACCTTCAACCTAGACTGACTCAAAGGCATTAAATGCCATTAATGCAGAAGCCGTTGATCGTTGATGAGAGTAACGGCTATTGAATGCAGTTTAACGGACAATTCATCAAGACTCAACTATAAAAGGACCAACATTCATTACAGAGGCAACAGCATTTTGAGCATTTAAAGTCTACATTTACTACGCTCTCTATAATCCTTCATTAATACATTCTGAGCTTCATTATTAGTCATCTACTCTTTTGAGAGAGATATTTAAGGCCAAAATACTTTGTAATCTTGTGAGAAACTCAAGGACAGGGCCTTGAGTAAATTGGGTTGGAAGTGAATTAGAAAACAGAGAGTGTCATACTCTGTTTTAGTGAAAAGAGAAAGGGGGAGTGATTCCCAGTTTGTAAAGGCTTGTGAAGTCTGATTTGCTGCAGATAGTGGATTTAGAAATCTCGGGGGTGCCCTGAGGACTGGACGTAGGTCAAGGAGACCAAACCAGGATAAATTTATGTGTTCATATTTCTTTCTCTCTCGGTGACTTTGTTTTCTATTACTGTGTAGTTTAAAGTTCTTAAATTTTTATATTAGACCAATTCATTCCCCCTCTTGGTCAAATCCTGTTCTAACAATGTAATCATATCACCACGTCTTTTGACATGAAATCATCATGAATTCCTATATAAGAGTCGCTAAGTTTGACTTAGAGTCAAAAGTCACATTCCACGCCTTTTGACATGAAATCATCATGAATTCCTATATAAGAGTCACTAAGTTTTGACTTAGTCAAAAGTCACATTTGATCAGTGATGATAAAGGCTATAATCAGGCTTAGGGATCTTTCATGTGGAGGAATATGAGTGATCAATATGGGCTATAATCAGGCTATAAAGAATATAGTGTGGATTTGAGGAAATTACACAACAATGATATAAATCTAATATCAAACTTCTCTATAATCTTTAGTATTAACATAATCTGCTTCATAGCGTGAATCATTTACCAAATGTGAAAGATCAGCGTGAATCATATGTGAAAGATCCCAACCTTCTGAGAGTAACTTATGATAGATCTTAGTGAAATAGAGATTGTAACCTTACATGTGATAAGGGGAAGTGATTGTAAAGGTCCTCAAGTACCTACAGTAGAAACTTGAATCGGTTTCACATATGTCTAGTTAAATGTATGGGGTTTATCAAGTATCAAGAGTTATAAACTTGAGCGGGTTTCATAAATCCTGGAAAAATTTATGAGGTTCTCTCGTACCCATCGTTCAAACTTGAAATAGGCTTCGCAAGTGTCTGTATTGAACTTGTGGTTGTAATGGTTTTCCAAATACCTGGGTTAAACATAGAAGATATAGTGGATTGTAAATCTCATAGGAGCATGAGGACTGGACGTATATAAGAGAGAGCATAACCAAGATAAATTATTATGTGTTCATGTTACTTTCATCTTCTTTAATTTCTAATAATTTCATTCTTACTCTATCTGATTTGATTCTCTTTATTTTTATTAACTTATGATTCGGATGTTTTGATTAATTGAGATTTGAATGGAAAATTTTTGTGACACCCAATTCACCCCCTCTTGGTGACAACCATCTTAACAATAGCAAAGTTAAAAAAATATCATATACTACTTATAGTCTTTAACATGATAGTCAATTGACTTTTTTAAAATATTAAGGAAGTTAAATTCATTACTTTAAAGTATTTATACTTATCATGTTTCTCCAATCTAACTTGTTAGACTTATAAACTGATACATAATCTAATTATATATATAAATAAATACTTCTAAGTAATGCATTAATTTACCTTCATCAATTAACAAAATCAATCATCTCTTATAGCATAAATGGGTGCAGTATAAAGATATTTAATATCTACCTCCAAAAATAACGATGGGACTTGCACATTTGTTGTTGGTTGAATTCCAGCCGCTCCATGGGGGAGTGTTAACAGCCCCAAAAATCACTACTACAAAAGGTACTTTTTACGCCTTATTTTTAACCCAATTGGCACCCTTTCTCAGGGGGTGTATGTGATGGGAGTAGAAAGTACGGCGCCTTATATCATAGAAGGAGCTATAGGTACCCTACGACGCCCTATTTTTCAAGATAGGGCGCCATAGTTATAATATTTTTTTAAAAAAAACATTCTATTCAAGATATGTACCTAACGAAACGTTCTGTTCTTTCGATTAAACAACAACATTATGCGCCTCAAGATCTCTATAAAGAAGATCGTCCAAATACAAGGCACAAAAACAACAGCAGTTGCAATGTCGCATAACAATTTCTTATGGACTTAAAGAAAATCCAATCTTCTGCTAGTGAAGCACCTGCAAAAACTCAACACTATCAGATGATTCAAATTTCATATCAGGAAAGCCAAACTAATATTTAGTGAGACATGGAAACAAAATGAATGTAAATAAATAAAACATAACTCTGCCAAGCAGAGAGGATGACGACGAAGGCAAAAGGAAGTGAACCTCGTTTCTTTCTCTTCTTCTTCAATTGCATCGTCTTCTACTAATGACCATGCATCCCACCTCCTGTCTCGTAACTACAACACGGTGAAAGAAGGGGTGTGAATAAAATAGCATGGGATTTGAGCATGAATAGAGAGTGAGAGCTGAGAGAGTGAGGAAGAGAGACTGAGAGCTGAGAGACCTCCACACATGAAGCTGGAGCTTCATAGAAGAGGGGTCTTTGCAGAAGCTGGAGCTTCATAGAAAGAAGAGATATCTCTCACAAAGGTAGTGGGGGCTTGAAATGTGAGAGAAAGGGGCATGAAATGAAGGCCATCTCTTGAAAGAAGGAGATTCTTGGGTAGAGTGAAACCATTTCAAATTTTGTGGTGAGAAGGCTTTTTTGGCACCCTATATTGGATAAGGCGCAAAAGGGTGACTTTATGCGCCCTATCTCATTATAGGCGCCTAAAGTCACATTTTAGGCACCATATGCACCCTTTGGCACCCTATCTTAAATATAGGGCATCTAAAGCGATCGCCTCCATTTTTACTCCCTTTTTAAAAAAGGATGCGGATTTTAATAATAAAAACTATACTCTGTAAGTGAATATTGAGAAATCCAGGAAGTAACATATATGGCCTTGATCCTCATATATATATATATAGAGGCATTCGGTCTCTAGCTAGGACTCTATATAATTACAACTTTGCCTAACACACTAACTATTAATCTAATAGTACAATTGTAGATGGAAACACCTACAAAAATAAAAATCAACTCGAGTCACGTCCAAGAACACTGTCCTTAAGATCTATTTCATAACTACCAGTTAAGCAAGATGCGGTACTCTCTAGGATTAAACGGATTCTTTTCTGCAAGACAGGGTGAGCAGAACATCAAAATAGTATAATTCAACAAGTAGAATAATTTGTCAGAGTTGGAGGAGTAAGAGAAGTGCACAAAACTCAAGTGCAGTGTATTAATCCTCTCATTTTAGACCCCTTATTGCATCTTTCAATATAAAAACTGTTCAGCCACACCTCATTCACTAAAAAATGCATCAACCCTCTTTTAAAAAATCAGCCATAAAAAAGTGCATGGAGCCTCACAATTAATTCCATGTACGTTGCTTTTTTTAAACCTTCATAATGCTCTTAAATGCCATCATAACAAATGCTCTTAAATGCCATCAAGACAAATTTCATGTAGGTTCCTTTTTCAACCTTCATAATGCTCTTAAATGCAATCAAAACAAGTGCTCTTAAATGCCATCAAACAAATTCCATGTGCGTTACTTTTTCAACCTTAATTGAAAATACTATCAAATAGCGACACATTCACTGCAAATACTATTAAATAGCCATACATTTATTTCTTTGGCAAAAAAATCCATACATTTATTTCCCTTACGTTGCTTTTCAAACCTTATTGAAAATACTATTAAATATCACCAAAGCAAATTTCAACGGTAACACCTTGGAAAATTGTCAGTGTGTTGCTTTAACAAATAATCAATGGTGATTAAAAGAATAAATGTTGATAATAAAAATAAGAGTTTTCAAATTTTGGATTCCACATTAAATGTTGAAATTTCTTGGCTAAAACTTTATTTAAAAATAGTATTTTTATTTCAATAAAGATTTTATTAAAGGGTGCCCAAAACACAATTGATTTGTACATGAAGGGTAAGGGAATTGCTGTATTTATCTTTAGTTGACTTTATCTTATGCAAGCTTTTTCCTCCTCTTAACTAATTTGTTAGTCTAAGATCATATTTTATCAGATATTCACCTGGAATCCATAATCCCAAATAATGTGGGACTCTTCCTTTGACACTTCTACATACAATATTTACAACAACAATATATGTTTACATTTATTTTACACTCCCCAAGTTGGGAACTCTATATTCACAAGTTCACAACTTGCCTAAAATGTATTCATGCTAGGAACCACCCAGTCCCTTAGTTAGAATATCAGCAAGTTACTCTTTTGATCTAACATGTTCAAACTCTATCTTGCTTCCATTAATTTCTACCTCACAAAGTGGCTGTCCACTTCAATGTGCTTTGTTCCTACATGAAGAACCGGGTTTGTAGCAATGTAGATGTCTGACCTACTATCAGCCTATTACAGTAGACCCTCACTGGTCCTACTGGATAAACATGGAGCTCTTTAACAGTCCCACCATCCAAGTAAATTCTACAACAACCATTCTCAAAGCTCGATGTTCAACTTTTCCTGAAGATATGGAAATAGTAGTTTGTTCCTCAGATTTCCAACCAATTGATGACCTCCTAGTTTTACAAGGAAACCGGTCACAGATCTCCTTGAATCAGCACATGCTACATGGTCCGAATCACAAAAGCACTGAATTTTAACGAACTTTATGCATAAATTTAGAAGCCTTATCTTGGGCTATCTTTAAGATAATTCACCAGCCTTAATGCTGCTTTCATATGTGACTCTTTGGGCTTTCGCATAAACTGGCTCAGCACTTGCACAGTAAAACAAATGATTCGCAAGAAGTTATATAACTTATGACCAGTTTGGATTGGTGATGGAAGCTACTTTTCCAATGGATTTACTGTCTATAAGCTATTTTTCCAATGGATTTACTGTCTATAACAATCAGGCCCTTAGTTTCTCTAGTTGCGAGTTTCACATTCTAGTTCATGGATGTTAGAACTATTTTTGCCTCATCCAAGCATATCTCATCTATTAGTTCAATAGCATATTTTCTCCGGTTGAGGAGAATCCCAAGTCTGGATCTCAAGACCTCCAAACCGAGAAAATATTTTATTGTACCAAGATATTTGATTTTAAATTGAATATGAAGGTATCTTTTTACATCATTAATCCCTTGAATACTATTTCCAGTGATTCTTCAATCGTCAACATAAGCTAAAAAAAACCTAAACTGCTCTTACTTTGTTTCTTGAAAAGTGCATAATCATGCTTTCTTTCTTGAAATCCTCCCTTGTGTGTTAGTTTATTATTCCGCATTCTAGATGTTTGCTTCAACTAGTGATTTTTCTAGTTTGCATACCTTAAACTTCTTTGGTTTCAAAACTTAAGGTATAGTCATATAGACTTCTTCATGTACATCTCTATGCAAGAAAGCATTTTCCACATCTATTTGATGTTTTGCCCAGTTATTTATGACAATTAGTTTCAATACACCTTATTGCGATTATTTTGACAACTAGGAAGAAGATTTCATTGAAATCTATGCCTTCCCTGTTGTACACGAATCCAGATCAGAGTTTTGCAACGGAAGATTTACGTACCTCTTTCCATAGTGTATTTTGTGAGTTTTCTTGAATACTTATGAACGGGAAATATGGCACAACAATGGACTGTCGAACACAGTCACCCCGTCAAGAAATTCTTGATTGAACGAATAACATTTTGTTTTCTGAATCTGTTCTGAGTACTGGTCTCCTCCTTATATAGCCTCCCATCAAGACTTAAAAGGTTTCAACGACCAGAAACAACCCTCTGAACGTAACTCTTTAAATAATGATGCGAGACTCATCCGGTGATATATTTATATATAATATATAAAATATTCAAATAAACAATATATATAATATATAAATATAATAATATATATACTTAATATATATTAAATTTTCAACATTCTCCCACTTGTCCCGCAACTTAATATTATTTGGTGAGTAAGTTCATTTAAGTAACACTACATGAACTATGGCGACAAGTCCTCATTGATCAAGTATTATCTTCCATAATCACAATTAGTGCCCTTACTTAATAGGGTAATACTTTATGAATAAACATTAATGTTTATTTAATTCCTACCTTAATATTTATCAATCTCATCAATATATATGTGTACAAATAACAAAAAAGATAATAATAACAATAGATGAAAATTCATCACATCATATACCTTCTTTAGTCACATAATGGTTTAAGCCCCATTAGGCATGGAAATAGGCTAGGCCAGGCCTTTGATTAAACAGGCTTAAGCTTGTAATGTAGATATTGAGCCTGAGCCTAAATGTAGGCTTTTTTTAGGCTCAAGCCTGAGCCTTCGAAAGGCATGGTAAGGCCTGAAGCCTTTTAGAGGCCTACAAAAGGCCTCAAAGTATACTTTAAGGCTACAATTGTACACTTTTAAAAAGGCCTCAAAGTAAGCTTTAAGTCTACTATACTTATTATATATATGTTGTAAATATAAAAATTAGGATTAAAAAAATGTAAAAAGTTTTTTTGGCATCATATAACAAATTATATTTATTTTATATATAAACAGGCTAGCTTGAAGGCTTACAGGCTAGGCTTCAAAAAAATAGGCCTAGCCTATTTATACAATTAGGCCTTTAAATAGGCCTTAGCCTGGCCTTTTTAATAAACAGGCCAGGCCTTAGACCACCTGATAGGGGCCTAGACTATTCCCACCCCTAAGCCCCATATAAGGTATATGTACAACAAAGTCTTTCGGTTTCATACCTTTAGTCAAATAATCTGCTAACATTTTCTTTGTATTGATGTATTTAACCAAAACTTAGCCATTTCTAACTCCATCTTTTAAAGATAGAAACTTTAATTCAACAAACTTACTTCAAGCTTCGCTCTTTCTATTGTTGGCAATGGCCACCGTAGATTCGTTATCACAAAACATTCTAATCGGCCTAGAGATCAAATCCACAATCTTAAGCCCTGCGATGAAATTCTTATGCAGATTCCTTGTGTACTTTCTTCTAAAGCTATTACATACTCAGCATCACGAGTACTAGCAGTCACAAGTGTTTGCTTAACACTTCTCCATGATATTGCTCCTTTTGCTACAAGGAAGACATAACCACTAGTAGATATCCTTGTATCTTCACATCCTCCTAGATCAAAATCTGAATATCCAATCACTTCAAGATTTTCTATTCTTCTATATGTAAGCTTGTAATGTTTTGTACCCTGTAGTATCTAAAAAATTTCTTTGCAGCTAACCAATGTTTCATTCTAGGATTACTTTGGTATCTCCCTAAAATACCCACAGCAAAAGCTATATCAGGTCTTGTGCAAACCTGTGTATACATTAAGCTTCCTACTGCTGAGGCATAAGGGATTCTTTCCATCTCCTTTCTTTGTAAATTATTCTAGGGACACTGATCCAAACTGAACATATCTCCTTTTTCAATGGGAATGATGTTGGAATTACAGCTTTCCATTCGGAATCTTTCCAGAATTGTCTTGATATAGGTTTCTTGAGATAAATTTAAAAGACCTCCATGTCTATCTCTTTGAATCTTAATGCCAATGACATAAGATGCCTCACCCATATCTTTCATGTCAAAATTCTTGGATAAAAACTATTTTACCTCTCGTAAGAGTCCTAAATTATTGGTTGCAAGTAGCATGTCATCCACATAAAGTATCAAAAATATTATCTTACTCCCACTATTCTTATGGTATATACATTCATCCATGACATTCTCAATGAAGCTAAAAGATGTAATAACTTCATGGAACTTTAACTACCATTGTCGGGAAGCTTGTTTAAAACCATAAATTGACCTCTTTAACTTGCATACCAAATTTTCGTTTCCTTTTGCAATAAACCCCTCAGGTTGCTTCATGTAGACCTCTTCCACAAGTTTCCCATTAAGGAATGCAGTCTAAACATCCATCTTATGCAAATCTAGATCAAAATGTGCAACTAATGCCATGATAATGCGGAGAGAATCATTTGTAGATATAGGAGAATAAGTTTCTTTGTAGTCCACTCCCTCCACTTGAGTAAAACCTTTGGCAACTAACCCTGCCTTGTATGTATCAATGTTACCTTGTGAGTTCCTTTTGGTTGGCCTTAGCCCTATTGGTAACTCCACAAGTTCCTAAACTTGATTGTTTGCCATAGATTTCATCTCGTCCAACATAGCATCATACCATAATTTAGAGTTAGCACTTTCCATAGTCTGAGTAAAATTTAATGGGTCATCCTCTATAACTACGTCACAATCAAATTCAGTAAGATACACTATATAATCACTAGGCAATGCTGATTTTCTTTTTCTTATTGACCTTCTTAATCCAACTTTCTAAACTGGTTCAAGTTGTTCATGCAGAACATTCCTTATCACATTCGGTGATTGTGTGATAGGTTGATCATTCCAAATATGTTCCTCATGTTCATTATTGTCAACTTGAGTGATTGGAATACCATCATGTTCTACAATAACTCTCATTCGAGGGATGTTATCATTCATTGATGTTTCCTGTTAGTGGTATCTTTTATGTGACTATCTTGCAACTTATCATTCCCACTAATCAAATCATTCTCAAGAAATCTTGCATTCCTAGATTCTATAAATCTTCTCGAAGGTGGAGGATAATAAAACTTATAGCCTGTAGACTTTTCAGCATATCCAACAAAATATGCTCTTATAGTCTTAGGATCCAATTTCTTTTCTTGTGGATTATACACTCTCACTTATGTAGGACACCCCCATACTCTAAAATGACCTAAACTAGGTTCCATCTTTTCCAGATTTCAAAAAGTGTTTTTGGTACCGCTTTTGTCGGAACCCTATTAAGTATGTATATGGCTGTCAAGAGTGCTTCCTTTCACAAGGAAACTGGCAGTTTGGAGCTACTCAACATGCTCCTAACCATATCTAATAAAGTCCTATTTCTTCTTTCAGCGACTCCATTCATATCAGGAGAGCCAGACATGGTGTATTGAGCAACTATAACATGCTCTCGAAGAAAATCTGTAAAAGGACCAGGCGCTTATCCCTCACTAGTGTATCTCCCATAATATTCACCACCTCTATCCGATCTCACAATTTTGATTGGTTTCCCAATCGGTTTTCTACTTCAGCCTTATATTCCTTAAAGGCATCTAATCCCTCACTTTTATTATGAAGCATATAAACAAACATAAATCGTGAGTAATCATCGATAAGAGTAATAAAATATTTTTGACCATGTACAGTTAAATCAGGACAACATATATCTGTGTATATGATCTCAAGTAATTCTGAACTTCTTTTAGCCTCTTTATGTGACTTGTTGGTTTGCTTTCCTCTAAAGCAATCCACACAAGAACCAAGATACGAATCCTTTAATGATGGAATAACTCCATCTTTAGTTAGCCTCTTGATTCTATTAACAAAGATATGACCCAATCTCCTATGTCACAGGCTAATCAAATTTTCATTGATGACACTTCATTTAATGCCATGTGTAACAGATAAAGCGTGAGGTAAATCAGAAATAATTTTAAATAAATCATTATCCATAATAATTTATGAAATAGAAACTGAATCTTTACTAATAAACGCATGATTTTTTGAAACGTTTAATCCATAACCAAAAGGAATTAACCTAGACATGGAAATTAAATTCCTCTTGTAATAGGGCACATAAAAGGTCTCAAAAAGATCTAAAACATAATTATTAGATAGAATTATCCTTAATGTTCCAAGAACTTTCACAGCACCTCCTTTCCCACTGCCCGAAAGGACTTCTTACTCATTGGGTTTTGGAGGTCTCCTTTCCCATTACTCATTGAGACAATCAACTTTAATGTGTCCTTTCCTTTTGTAAAAGAAGCATCTACCATCCTTCTTTTTTGCTGTGTTGATAGGAGGAATCTTGTTTTTCTTCTTATTACTCTTACCCTTATCTCTCTTCTTACCCTTGCTAGCTTCTACCTTGGAACTTGTAACAACATGAGCTTCCTTATGTGCAGACTTCTCATTCATTAGCAATCTAGTCTCTTCTTGAACACACATTACCAATAGTTTGTCCATTGTCCATGTTTCCTTATCTATGTTATATAAGACCTTGAAAGCATCATATGAGGGAGGAAGAGAGTTCAATATCAACTACACAAAAAATGACTCATTTGGTTCCATATTCAAGGGTTTGAGTTGAGATGAGAGGTCTCTCATTTTCATGATGTGCTGCCTTACACCACCAATACCTGTAAGCCTTAAGGTACATAATTCATACATAATGGCTTCACCCATTTGCTTGTCTGACACCTTGAATTGATTTTCTAAAGCTTCCAGGTATTCTTTAGTAGTTCTACATTCAGGAACAACACCCCTAATCCCTCTTAGGATTCTTGATTGAGTGAGTTAAAGAGATAATTTGTTAGACCGCTCCCATTGATCATATAGATGTCTTGCATCTCAGTCAGTAGAGTCATCAGCTAGTTTTTGAGGTTCGTTAACCCTCAAAGTGAGATCCAGGTCCATACATCCAAGATCTAACAGAATAATATCTTTCCAATCAAAGTAATTAGTACCATTCAGGAATATTTTGTTACTTAGATAAGTAATAATCCTAGTGGTAACAGGAGCTACAAAACTTATGAATATACTCACATTAGTCTTTTAAAGCAAACACAATTATTGTGCCAGGTGCATGGTCAACTTATTTGAACTATACGATTACAAATACATATCACTAGCATCTACCTGTGGGCAAAGAATACTAGCATACAATATATATGTCTAAAATTGATGAAACTAAAATGCAATTATTTTTTTATAATACCTGTGGGCTACTTAGAAAACATAAGGCCATTATATTTCATCCTAATCAAATGTTTGATCATAATTATCTACCTGTGGGTGAATATAAATTATAATCTTACATTTAATTACAATGATATTCCATAATACCGTATGTGAGTTATTAATGTGCATGCAATTCAAAATAAAATGAGGATGATGTGGCTACTCCCCAGATATATAGGCATGCTACTCACGAATATCTATTTGTGCATTTAAATACAAAAATATGACAAATCTTACATAATGAAAATTTAAAAGTTAATCTAATTAACAATTTGTAACTAGATAACTGAAATTCTTCCACTAATTCATGCTTCATATAAAATTGCTCAAATAAATATCAATTCATGATTAATTCCAAATTTGAGAATAATTATGCTTGCCTAAAGAGTAATAATATATAAATTCGTAGACAATTTAAATAATTCATACAAGAAATTTTAGAATTAGATAAATAAACATAAGTAGAGCAAAAATATCATAAATATCCATAGTATAATATTTATTTGGCTATAGTAAATCTCTCTAAAAGCATGAATTCCAATTATAAAGTTATAAATAAAAATTTAGTGAGAGAAAACATAAAATATAATTGTATCAAGGCCAACTCAAAATTATTATGTATAGGCCAAAAATGTAGCAGCCCAAAAGCCAAAAACAATTCATCAGGCCCAGTCTTTAGGCCTAAAATTTCAGAAAAAACGTAGCCCAAAGAACGAAGAGAAAAAACTTTCTCAACCCAAATTGCCATCTGCCCAAAAGGGGAGCTGGCCTAAACCAAAAACAATCAGAATACCCATTAAAGGATTTTCAAAAATGCTAGAGAAATTCGTAGGCCCAACACTCATGGCCCCAAAGTTTTATAAGGTCCAAAATGTAGCCCCTTCAATTTTTTGTTGTTGTTCAAAATAGAAAAAACTGTTGGCCCAACAGCTCTAGCCCAAATGTTTTATTTAATTTAGTGGTCCGCATGCGTTTTCAGGAAAAGGCCTATTTTTTTAATACCTTGGACCAAAACGACAGGAGCCCAAAAGCATTACACCTTTCCTCCTTTTTAATAAATATATACAAACTGGATTCAACTGGCGAAGGTATTGGACACTCTCACCAAAGGAAGAGGGTTCGATACCGGGGAAGGTCACTTTGTTGTGGCTCCAGTCGCGGCGCTTGGGGAGGCATCCTAGCTCCTGGGTGTTTAGGTAAACGCCTTAGGGTAATTGACGGCTCACCCTGCCCAACATTGATATGACCTAAGAGGAAGAGAGATTTCGTCCTGCCCTTAACTTGTAGGTGAGTCCAACCCACTGCCTAAAATTTTTGTATAAAAAAATAAATATATACACACACTTTTGTATTGTGGATTCACATGCCAAACATAAAGTCGTTTCGTGCAATATGGCAGTGGTGATTTGACCCTTTTTAAAAAAAATAAGGAAATGAAATGTTAACGGCCAAATCCCAATCAAGACCGAATCTCCAGCACATCATCAAAATCGAAACTGATCAAAGTATCAAAAATGCTCTGCTTTTTGGAACACGATTTTAGCGTCCGTTGTGGCGTTATCTAGATCGTCGTCTCAGGCGACAAATGGTACTTTTCTAGGAACCAGGGGTTCTCACCAAAACCAAAACCAAACAATGGATCTTGACTACATATATATATATATATATATATCAAAGTAATGGAAAACTACACATTACAAATCCATTTTTCCAAAACGAAATTGGAATTTTCCGGTGATAAAGCCATTGATTTCAGTGTGAAGATTGGAGATCTCAGCAAAAGGCAGACAACTATATATATTCCCAGATCCAAAACAGGGAATAATGAAATAAAAATATCACAGAATCAAAGCTTCAAAACACAGATCCGTATTCAGACACATAACGAGCACGCATAGATCCATAAACACGACAATCCATTCAGGTAACAAAACTGAAGGTTTTGATTACCGTTTTTCACAATGGACTCGATGAAAACAGAGGGGAAAATCCTAAAGGCATGTTGGGCAAATCTCTCTAAATGAAAGAAGACCAAGAATCCAAAATGAAAACTAAATTTTCAATGCATCATGAAAGCTTTCGGAATTCTGAAAATTTTTTTGACACCAGCTAGAGGAAAAATTGGCTCTGATACCACATGTTGTACATAAATCCAAATCAGAGTTTTGCAGTGGAAGATTTGTGTATCTCTTACTATAGTGTATTTTATGAGTTTTCTTGAATTCTTTTGAACAGGAAATATGGCATAGCGATGAACTGTCGAACACCGTCACCTCGTCAAGGAATTCTTAATTGAACAAATAACGTTTTGTTTTCCGTATCTGTTCTGAGTACTGGTCTCCTCTTTATATAGCCTCCCATCAAGACTCAAAAGGTTTCAACGACCAGACACAACACTCTAAACGTAACTCTTTAAATAATGATGCGGGACACATCAAGTGATATATTTATATATAATATATAAAATATTCAAATAAACAATATATAATATATAAATATAATTATATATATACTTAATATATATTAAATTTCCAACATTCCCTTCAATTGTAACCCTTTACTGCTAATGCCTTGCTGTTTTATTCCCTTTGGGCAAATTGACTATTTTCGATGTTTTATTGGTCTTCAAGGCCTTAATTTCATTTTTCATAGCCTCTACCCACCACCTAGGGTCCTTGGAAGCTTGTTCATATGTATCCGGTTCTACTTCTACATCAATGGCTGTTACACAATTTTTATAAGAATTATAAAGGCAATCTAAATCAATAGAAGTAAGCAAAGTAATGTTATTTTGCAAATCATTTCCTAAGAAGTGTTAATATTACAATAATTGTTGATACTAAACTCAAATGCAGCCTCTTCTTCGTTTTCCATTACACCTAAAATAGAAAAGGAGAACCCAACGCACCAAAATAGAAATGATGAAGTCCTTAAATCATGAGGTATAACTTTAATCAAATGAGTTACAACTTTAATCAAATGCAAATAATAGATATCTTATGATTACTTAAAATTTAAATAAATTTCCTCCTAACCACAGGTTGTCAAAGACATGCATCTACTTAAAGTATAAAAATTTGCCCCTAACATGATTGAGCAATCACCAAATTAAACACAAATCTATAAAGTAATTGACATTGAAATATACATTTTCTTCCTACATTCATATATAACTATGATGAAATATTATAGACAATCATTGCAATCAAATATCCGGACTGCCTATATAAAAAGTATATATAATTATCCCAAAATACCCAAAATTTGCGTGGAATTAAATGCCATTATAAATTTTATATTATACACATATAAAAATTTTATATAGATTTATTTTCATGTTTCGAAATTTCTCAAAGCTTAATCTGAAGTTTTTAATATTATTATTATTAAACTCATAAATAAATATTTATTTTGAAAACGAATTAATCATGTTCTAAATCCTTAATGATAGCTTAAATTGTCTAACTTTCAAGGACATATAATTAAAAGGGCGAGATTTAGAATAAAACGCATCATAAATACATTTCAACGAAAAAAAACAAAAGAAACGAGCACAAATATTTGAAGTTGGTAGAGCTTGTTTTTAACTAAGAAACATTTAGCTATCCATATTATAGGAATCTAACATTAAAAACAATATTGCATGACCATAGGAAACCATTAATGGGAATCAAAATAATGAAGTCAAATATATAAATGCAACAAAATCATATTGTAAATAAGAAGATAAAATGATAAATTCTAAATAAACATTAGCATTTAATTTAAACATGAAAAGATAAGCTAAACAAAGAATAGGAAAAATTGGAAAAATCTATGAAAAATCCTTGTTTAAAAATTTTATTGGCAATAAAAACCTGACATATTTTTATATATAAAAGTATCAGTGTTATAAAGAATTTCATAAATAAAAAGTACAAATAACCGAATTCAGATATTTCTTACCAATAAAATTTTTTATACAGGAACTTTTCACCAATTTAGTGAGTAGAGGTTGATCCCCGGGCCACCAATTTACTGATAATCAAATTAACATCTTTCTTACCAATAAAATTTGAGGGGCTGGCTAGCTTTTTGAACAATGAACCAATGAATAGTAGCTCTGAGATTTGTAAAGAATGGTGAAAATTATATTTAGTCTTGACTTGATGCTCATGTACCTCCCAAAATCTCTTCAGAAATTACCAATAGTGCTTGTAGTATGATTAATTTGATTCATCTTGGGCTTTGTTTATTATTTTTTATTTTCTCCATTTTAGATGTAATATTATGGTACAAAGAAATTAATTTATTTGTAGAAATATCGAATTTTCTTAAGAAAAATATTTTGGATGAATAGTTAAATGATGAAGAAGTTTATGAAGGCCATCGCAAATAGAAACGTGTGATGTGATGATAATGATTTAGAGAACAGTTCATTTTTCTTTGTTTGGTGAAAGCGAACTGTTTTTTCCCTTAATTTGTTTTTAGAGAACACAAAAAAAGAAAAGCCAAAAGTAGCTCCAGGCTGATCACGTTGTGGGGGACGACAATTTATGGAAATCAAAACGTGAAGATAAACTCATTCAACATGTTGGAAATTGAAAAGTGTGAGTTAAATGAGTATCAATAGGTCAAATTGAAAAATGAGTTTTAATTGTGGGTCATCAAGGTCATTGCTAGGATCTCTGCAACGAACGAGCTTGTTGGTTTGGTGTAATAGGCCCTTGAGATTTCGATCTCAATCCAATTAAAACCCTACTTATTCGTGGTAGTACCCCCTAGCTACAAAAATAACAAAACTCTTCTTTGGTGGTCCTCCCACTAAAATAAACAGCCAAGGGCTTTCTTAATAATATATCATTAAGTAAAAAATATTTAGTCAACTAATGGTTAAAATTATCATAGATAATAGCTAGGGTAAAATTGCTATGATTTGGAAATTTTTTAATATCCAGTGATCCTGTGTACAAATATTCAGACTATATTTACGCCTTAACCCAATTTTCACAATGGTTTTACGTGGCTTTTTATTTTTCTCTCAAACATGTTAGCTTCTTCATCCGCGATCACATCTTCTCTGCCATCAAAACTCATTTTATGGTCAACCCTACCTCTAGACTTTGGCAAAATACCCTCCCAACGTGACACTGATCCTCTACGAAACTATCCAGAGGCTTCAGAAAATACAGAATAAAGACTTGAGAAATAGAAAATCTGATCAGTTAAAATCCTATAACAACCTGTATCTACATCCTTACATGAAAAGGACACCACATTGATCAAACTTTTCTAACCTAAAATCATTTTTAACAGCAATACAAAACCAACATGTTAAAAGAAACTTCTCATCTGAATTAAAAAAAAAAGGAAAAGAATGAAATTTCTCATTCATAACTTGATAACTAACACAATGTGATCTTTAAATAGACAAAACTTATTTCAATCGACTTTATTTGCAGGAATTGTGATTCTTAACAATATTAATTTCTGTGTCGCTTTCACGTATAACCAACGAGAAACCTGGGATGTAAGAGATTTTTTTAAGTGAAATAGTACAAACTAATAAATCTCAATATTGTTCCGCTAATTTTTCTCTCAATCGTAACAGTAAAACTTTGGATAATTAACTTCACGGTCATTCATGACTAGTTGTCGCACTGAAATTCCTCAAACTTGAAATTATTAACACCAGATTCGAGTGAAATTTTGCAGCTAGAAATACTATATAAGACACCAAATGTTTTTTAAAAATTATTATAATTCCGCCCTACAACAACAGAGGGCTTGGCAAAGAATCCATAGACCAGAATGCTCCTTTTGCTTGCAACTTTGTGAATATAATTTAGGATCATTTATCCTCAATTTACCTTTTAAAGATATGTTGGGACCTTATTATTTAAATATAAAAGTTCTTATATTTAAAGATAGATTAAGTTATTAAGCTCACCAGACAACTCGCGTTCATCCTACATTGCTGTGGACCCAAATATGAGCATTGTTTTACTGTCAACAAGGAAGCCAGATATGTTCATTTGGCTTCTTAGAAGAAAAATTGAAACGCCAACCCTAATTAAGAGAAAGGAGACATCGGAATCACTTATATAGAACACTTTTTTTGTGCTTATTTAATGTAGCATGTTCCACGTTTTGTTCCTCTCTCTGTGGCTTCTCCTTGCTTTACCAGCCAGACGCGTGTACTTGACTTGGGCCCAACGCCTTGGGATCATTACAGTACGTGATCCTGTATAAAGGCATGCATAAATAGGCTTGTTTCAGCATCACATATATCGTCACAATCTAATTATACAAATAATGGCTCACAGAGTTGCATCATTGTCTTGTGTTGCTATACTACTCTCACTACTCATCAGCTTCACTCCAATGGCTACATCATCATTATCTGTAAGGAATTGCGACTCTCTTGTGCTGACCCATTATTATTAGCTTCAGTAATTATGTGTTTATTCCTTCTACTTATTCTTTTGTGTGTGTGTGTTTGTTCAAAAGCATCATCATTGCGAACCGGAGCCAGACAAGTGCGACTACATTGTGACAGTTCTAACAGGAGCTGAAGGAAGCGACGACTCCAGAATCGAACTCAAGTTAAGTGATGCTTTCTCGAATAGCTTCACCGTGCTGGACCTCAAAGATTACGGCAGTGAGACTGATGGTCACGTTTACTTCAAGACTGGAGGAGAGGATCACTTCCACCTCAAGAAATTCCCTTGCCTCGACGTTTGTGCCATCACAGTCACCTTCGACGAGAATGATGAAAGCAGTAGTTGGGGACTGAAATACGTGGGAATCAAAACTGACGGCAAGATAAAATACACAAAATCCTACACCGTCGACAAGGTTCTGTCTAAAGAGGATGAGTGCACTCTCAAAGCCAATGTCGAGAAATGCCCCGGCGTGAGTTTGTGGCCCTCTTTCTATTGTCTGTGAGCTGGTAACATGTGTGTGATTGTGTGGCTTCTTAATTTGTTTCTGTGTCGTGTGTCACCAAATAAACTATGTGTTTGGATGGGGGGTAAATTAAAAGAGGAGCGAATACAAGGAAAAACTTTCAAAATTAGTATTGGGAGTTTTTTTCTTTTAGTATTGCTTTCTCTCTGATTTTCTTCTCATCCTAACATATATAGCTTGCATGGTCAGTCAGGCGTCTCATTTCAGTACTAATAATTACTATCTCCCTCGCAAAGCTTATCTCTAATATATAAATAAAGGCCCTGACATTAGTCAGTTTCTCATTTAATGTGCATGTCGCTTGTTAGTCAATTTCTCATTTAATGTGCATGTCGCTTCTGTATGTTGATGTACTCACTGTGTTGTGTGTTTACGACTCTATGGGCAACTCATGGGAAATTATTCAAATTTTAAGTAATCATTGATGAGAAGTGTAAAAGTGTAAAAATTATTTAGATTTATTGTGGTTTGGATTACATGCATATTTAAGGTATTCATGTTTAAAAGGGAAGTTATTTACACCCTTCGTTAGAATTCTTTTTTTTTTTTTGCCTAGTTGAAAGGACCGAATGTTGCTGAAAGAAAAAAAAATCATCCTTTAAAAAATATATTTTTAAATATAATGTTTATATTTTGATGTAAAGGGAAAAATTGTCGTTTTCAGATTTTTCCTGCCTATCTTAGAGTTACAATCATTTCAATTCAATCAACATAAATTTTTCTATTAAACTATTTTTCATTTAATTGCATATCAAACATCTGTTTGGGAAATAAATTTCAATTCTTTTCCTTTCCTTATTTTTGCCAACGGTTCTCTTCCTTTTCATTACATTCCTTCCCATTACAATAAATTCTTTGATTTAGACGGGCCCTTATGTTAATTTTCTTATTTTCCTATCCAGAAGGAACACATATCAATTATTAATCATGAGTATAGAATTGAGAAATTAAATAAATACATAAATATGTTTTCTGCTTAATTTTATAGAATATTGTTTAATATTGGTTTGAACACATCAAATACAAAAATTATATTTTAGTTTATGTCATATCTTATATATTAACCACAATAACCTTTAGAAATATTCACTGAACGATATTTTAAATCCTTTTGGTTATTTTTTCTTTCAATTAATTTATTCAAGACACTATTTTACTTTGAGTATTTACTGAAATTTTTAAAAATTTGATATAATTATAAATTGTCAAAAAAATACCTGTTAAATTTAGAAGTCCCACAAAGGTCCCATAAATAAGCAAAATAGGAATATGCTATTTCAAATTTGGGTTGAGCTAACCAAATTAACTGACAATTTTTTAAATATAACTTCTATAATAATTTTGACAAAATACTTGGATGCGGATATCCCCATTCTTAATTAGTTGACAACATTATTTAACATATTGACCGATCATTTTTTGTAAATAAAGTGACAACTTATGTAATGATTTTGATAATATACACACTTAAATACTGATGCCTTCATTCTAAGTAGGTTAAGAATATTGCTTTATACATTGACAACTATTGCAAATGAAGTGACGACTTCTGCGATGATTTTGACAATATATATACTTGGCTGCGAATGCCGTGATTTTGAGTTAATTAACAACTTTGCTTAACATATTGACCACTTTTTTAAATTTAGTGACAACTTTGTAATGATATTATATTATTGAAGACCATTGGGTCTTTTTCCTTAAATATTGAAATGATAGTTCCTACCTCATCACTTATATGTCATTTTGCTTATTTATAGGACCTTTTGGGATTTCCTAATTGAAAAGGTAATTTTTTGTGATTTTCCCAATACTTTATCATCTTATGAATTTGTTCATATTAAAAATTTTTAAAGAGTACATTTCATCAACCAATAAAAAATTGATATATATGTATGTATATAGATATATAAAACTCTTTAAAAATTGCATACGGTTAATATTTCATACATTTTTAAAAATTGTATATAATTATAAATACTTGATGCTCTTATGAATTTTTTCAAATCAAAAGTTTTTAAAGAATAAATTATATAAAACATTAAAAATTGATATATGTATATATAATTCTTTAAAATTTTATATAATTAATATATTAAAGCCATTATGTCACTTTGAATATTTCCTAAAATTTTTAAAATTTCATGATTATAAAAACTTTATTCTCTTATGAATTTTTCATATTCAAAATTTTTAAAGAATATTTACAAAATAATAAATTTTATTATTATACATGCTTCATGTCCTATGTACGAAATTCCTTGTAAACATTCTTTTTTCCTCTTCACTTTTTCCCTTGTAACATTCTTTCATATTATTTTATATCGACTATCACAATTTCCTTTGATTAAGTATAGGATTTTTTCTTAGGAGAGATATTTATATTTTATGACAATGCATCAAATATTATTGTTTTCAATAAGAAAATACATATACATGTGTTTACAAAAAAAGAATCCTTTTAACATAATCCTATATATTAAGAAATGTAATCAACAGTAGTTACTAATGTTATGAATATAGAAAGAAGATAAATGAAAAAAATGAGTAGAGAATTGGAGGGTGTCAAAGAATAATTATCATTCACTATTAGGCATCCGCTAATTAATTATGAATGGGCTGATTACATGATAATATGAGATAATTTATCCTCATTTAGTCTTATTGAAATAATTATTGAATAGTTTGGCAAAAACCCGAATATTATTGAGTAGTAGTATTTATATTTGATAATCAGTAGTACATGTCGCATCATATTCCGCAAAATGGTCCTTATTTTGGATCAAAGGAGGTAATGCTGTTACTTCAAAATGTATAAAAGTAATATTAAATTGAAAATTAATATTATTTTCTCATCTATTCATAATTAATATATAAGTTTTATACTTAATAGTTTTATATTTGAGAAAAGTAAAGAGAATTGCAGAGAGTAAAATAGTTTTATATATACTGTAGTTTTTCTATGGCATATATACAGTAATTTTGAAATTGCGTGATCCCATTTGGTTCAACCAAATCTGAGAAATAAGCTTTTACAGAAAATCCATTTCAAATCTGCACGTTTTAATTCCTTACTATTTATGGTATCTGATAAATACTTGTATATTGGGTAAAGGGACAAAAATAGTGCGGAGGTTTTCGTGAAATCACATTAGCCATCTGAAAGTTATCAATGAGCCATTTCGGACTCAAGTTTTAAAATGAGGCATTTTAGACTATGCCGTTAAAATTTTTAACATTGACCGTTAAAATTTACTAATTTTTCCATTGAAGAATTGACTGTAAACGTTAAGATTTTTAACGGCGGAGTCCAAAATGCACCATTTTAAAACTTCCGGATTCAAAAGGGCTCATCAATAACTTCTGGGTTATCCAGCAATTTCAAAAAAACTTCCATGTTATTTTTGCCTCTTTACCCCTTACATATTTGTAAAGTCTCATGCCATCCATCTTAAAGGAGAAATACGTACACATTTGGAGTGTTATATCATCTAATTTTTCTCTTATTTATTTTTTACAGATATCATATCCCACAAATTTCTATTGATTATTTTTCTCTCTTCAATTCCTATTATGATCGAAATTTGTAGGATCCAAAAGAAAAAATAGAACATTTTCATTGAAAAAGATTATATATGACACAACATTCCAAGTATTTCTCTACTTGGAGATGCTCTATGCGTATTTTTTTTAGGTCCCACAAATTTTTATCATGATGGACATGGACAAATGGAAATAATCCAAAGAAATTAGTAAAACAGGATCCACCGTTGTAACATTTTGATTGGAAAAGAGTATAAACAAAGGTAGCACTCTTCTTTAGAAATTGATGCGATAAAAGGACGCTTCATTAGGAATTGAAGCGATACGTCATTTTGGATTTGAAATTTTTAAAATGGGGTATTTTGAATTTTGCAGTTAAAAATCTTATTATTAACCGTTATCGTTGACTAACTTTTCCATTGAGGAACTGACTGTCAACGTAAAATTTTTAACGGCAGTGTCCAAAGTGCTTAGTCCAAATTTCTCACATCTCACAAATTTTGAAATGCTCTATCTAATTTTACTCTTATGTATCTTGCAGATCTCATATATCACAAATTTCTCTTATTATTTTTTCTTTTTATAACCTATTATGATCAAAATTTGTAGGATCTAGAAGAAAAAATGGTTAGAACATTTTCATTGAAAAGATTATCTATGAGGTGACATTCCGAGTATTTCTATATCTTGGAGGTGCTCTATGCTTTTTTTTTTCCGTGGGTCTCACAAATTTTTATCATAATGGGACATGGACAAAAGGAAATAATCCAAAGAAGTTTGTGAAATAGATTGGCCGTTGCAAGATTTTGATTGGAAAAGAGTGTAAACGAAGGTATCACTCCTCTTTAGAAATTGATGCGATGAAAGGACGCTTCATTAGGAATTGAAGCGATGAAGTAGCACTCGATCAGTATCATTGAACAGATTGAACCTTCTAAGTACCAAAGCATGAAACGACGCTTCATTTGAAATTTGATGCGATGGACGGTGGGCTCAAACATCATTGTTAGGGGTAACTTTGAAGGGTTTTCTTTAATCCTTATTTTTTTAAAAGCAATGTCGAAGAGGAAGATTATTAATCTGAAAAGTTGCGATGACCAAGTCTTTGAGAAAGACGAAGACGTTGCCAACCGCTCACCCATTCTTAGCCTTTTCTTCACCGTTGAGAATCATTCAGATGATCCAATTAGCTTCCCCAGGATCAGTGGTGAAGTTCTTGTTCTAATATTTAATTACTGTTACTGCTCAAATCGTTTTGCTTTGGTCATTGCCTCTGATTCTGTGCATCCCCTCACCAAGCAACGTGTATCTGAATGGG
>JANTPZ010132341.1:0-11378 GCA_025593235.1 Vachellia pachyceras
ACTGTTTTCGCAATAATGTGCACATATTATTTTATAAAGGTTGAGTGATAAAGCAATTATACATTTAACTCTCTTAGAATTGCATGGAAACATCCACTGTCACTCAGTTTTTATTTAGGATTCGTTAAATCATGTTGTTTTTACAAAATTCAACTGCTTTCGCAATAATGGGCAGATATTGTTTTATAAACGTTTAGTGATAAAGGAATTAAACATTTGACTCTCATAGAATTGCATGGAAACATCCACTGTGACTCAGTTTTTATTTAGGATTCGTTAAATCATGTTGTTTTTACAAAATTCAACTGCTTTCGCAATAATGGGCACATATTGTTTTATAAAGGTTTAGTGATAAAGGAATTAAACATTTAACTCTCCTAGAATTGCATGGAAACATCCACTGTCACTCAGTTTTTATTTAGGATTCGTTAAATCATGTTCTTTTTACAAAATTCAACTGGTTTCGCAATAATATGCACATATTGTTTTATAAAGGTTTAGTGTTCAAGGAATTAAACATTTAACTCTCATTAGAATTGCATGGAAACATCCAATGTGACTCAGTTTTTATTTAGGATTCGTTAAATCATGTTGTTTTTACAAAGTTCAAATGATTTCGAAATAATGTGCTCATATTGTTTTTTAAAGGTTTATTGTTAAAGGAATTAAACATTTAACTCTCTTAGAATTGAATAGAAACATCCACTGTCAATCAGTTTTTATTTCGAATTCGTTAAATAATGTATTTTTTACAAAATTCAACTGTTTTCGCAATAATGTGCACATATTGTTTTATAAAGGTTTAGTGTTCAAGGAATTAAACATTTAACTCTCTTAGAATTGGATGGAAACATCCAATGTGACTCAGTTTTTATTTAGGATTCGTTAATTCATGTTGTTTTTACAAAGTTTAACTGTTTTCGCAATAATGTGCACATATTGTTTTATAAAGGTTTAGTGTTAAAAGGAATTAAACATTTAACTCTTAGAATTGCATGGAAACATCCACTGTGACTCAGTTTTTATTTAGGATTGGTAAAATCATGTTGTTTTTGAAAAGTTCAAATGTTTTCGCAATAATGTGCTCATATCGTTTTATAAAGGTTGAGTGTTACAGGAATTAAAAATGTAACTCTCTTAGAATTGCATGGAAACATCCACTTTGACTCAGTTTTTATTTAGGATTCGTTAAATCATGTTCTTTTTACAAAATTCAACTGTTTTCTCAATAATGTGCACATATTGTTTTATAAAGGTTTAGTGTTCAAGGAATTAAACATTTAACTCTCTTAGATTTGGATGGAAACATCCAATGTGACTCAGTTTTTATTTAGGATTCGTTAAATCATGTTGTTTTTACGAAGTTGAACTGTTTTCACAATAATGTGCACATATTGTTTTATAAAGGTTTAGTGTTAAAAGGAATTAAACATTTAACTCTTAGAATTACATGGAAACATCCACTGTGACTAAGTTTTTATATAGGATTGGTAAAATCATGTTGTTTTTGAAAAGTTCAAATGTTTTCGCAACAATGTGCTCATATTGTTTTATAACGGTTCAGTGTTAAAGGAATTAAACATTTAACACTCATAGAATTGCATTGAATCATCCAATGTGACTCAGTTTTTATTTAGGATTGGTTAAATCATGTTGTTTTTACAAAGTTTAACTGTTTTCGCAATAATGTGCACATATTGTTTTATAAAGGTTTATTGTTAACGGAATTAAACATTTAACTCTCGTAGAATTGCATGGAAACATCCACTGTCACTCAGTTTTTATTTGGGATTCGTTAAATCATGTTCTTTTTACAAAATTCAACTGTTTTCTCAATAATGTGCACATATTGTTTTATAAAGGTTTAGTGTTCAAGGAATTAAACATTTAACTTTCTTAGAATTGGATGGAAACATCCAATGTGACTCAGCTTTTATTTAGGATTCATTAAATCATGTTGTTTTTACGAAGTTTAACAGTTTTCTCAATAATGTGCACATATTTTTTATATAGGTTTAGTGATAAAGCAATTAAACGTTTAACTCTCATAAAATTGCATGGAAACATCCATTGTCACTCACTTTTTATTTAGGATTCGTTAAATCACGTTCTTTTCACAAAATTCAACTGGTTTCGCAATAATGTGCACATATTGTTTTATAAAGGTTTAGTGTTAGAGGAATTAAACATTTAACTCCCTTAGAATTGGATGGAAACATCCATTGTGACTCAGTTTTTTTAAATCATGTTGTTTTTACAAAGTTTAACTGTTTTCGCAATAATGTGCACATATTGTTTTTTAAAGGTTTAGTATTAAAGGAATTAAACATTTAACTCTTAGAATTGCATGGAAAAATCCACTGTGACTCAGTTTTTATTTAGGATTGGTTAAATCATGTTGTTTTTACAAAGTTCAAATTTTTTCGAAATAATGTGCTCATATTGTTTTTTAAAGAATTATTGTTAAAGGAATTAAAAATTTAACTCTCTTAGAATTTAATGGAAACATCCACTGTCAATCAGTTTTTATTTCGGATTCGTTAAATCATGTTCTTTTTACAAAATTCAACTGTTTTCGTAATAATGTGCACATATTGTTTTATATAGGTTTAGTGTTAAAGGAATTAAAAATTTAAGTCTCTTAGAATTGTATGGAAACAGCCATTGTGACTCAGTTTTTATTTCGGATTCATTAAATCATGTTCTTTTTAGCAAATTCAACTGGTTTCGCAATAATGTGCACATATTGTTTTATAAAGGTTTAGTGTTAAAGGAATGAAAAATTTAACTCTCTTAGAATTGAATGGAAACATCCACTGTCAATCAGTTTTTATTTCGGATTAGTTAAATCATGTTCTTTTTACAAAATTCAACTGTTTTCGCAATAATGTGCACATATTTTTTTATAAAGGTTTAGTGTTAAAGGAATTAAACATTTAACTTTTAGAATCGCATGGAAACATCCACGGTGACTCAGTTTTTATTTAGGAGTCGTTAAATCATGTTCCTTTTACAAAATACAACTGTTTTCACAGCAATGTGAACATATTGTTTTATAACGGTTTAGTGTTAAAGGAATTAAACATTTAACTCTTATAATTGAATGGAAACATCCACTATGACTCAGTTTTTATTTAGGATTCGTTAAATCATGTTTTGTTTACAAAGTTCAAATGTTTTCGCAATAATGTGTAAATATTGTTTTGTAAAGGTTTAGTTTAGAGGAATTAAACATTTAACTCTCATAGATTTGCTTGGAAACATCCACTGTCAATCAGTTTTTTATTTCGGATTCGTTAAATCATGTTCTCTTTACAAAATTCAACTGTTTTCGTAATAATGTGCACATATTGTTTTATAAAGGTTTAGTGTTAAAGGAATTAAACCTTTAACTCTCTTAGAATTGGATGGATACATTTAGTGTGACTCAGTTTTAATTTAGGATTCGTTAAATAATGTTGTTTTTATGAAGTTTAACTGTTTTCGCAATAATGTGCACATATTCTTTTATAAAGGTTTAGTGTTAAAGGAATTAAAAATTTAACTCTTACAATTGCATGGAAACATCCACAGTGACTTATTTTTTATTTAGGAGTCGTTAAATCATGTTCCTTTTACAATATTCAACTGTTTTCGCAAAAATGTGCACATATTGTTTTATAACGGTTTAGTGTGAAAGGAATTAAACATTTAACTCTTAGAGTTGCATGGAACATCCACTGTGACTCAGTTTTTATTTAGGATTCGTTAAGTCATGTTGTTTTTACAAAATTCAATTGTTTTCGCAATAATTTGCACATATTATTTTATAAAGGTTTAGTAATAAAGGAATTAAACATTTAACTCTCTTTGAATTGGATGGAAACATCCATTGTGACTCAGTTTTTATTTAAGATTTGTTAAATCATGTTGTTTTTACGAAATCAATTGTTTTCTCAGTAATAGGGACATATTGTTTTATAAAGGTTAAGTGATAAAAGAATTAAACATTTAACTCTCTTAGAATTGCATGGAAACATCCACTGTCACTCAGTTTTTATTTAGAATTTGGTAATCTTGTTCTTTTTAAAAAATTCAACTTTTTCGCAATAAAGTGAACATGTTGTTTTATAAAGGTTTAGTGATATAGGAATTAAACATTTAACTCTCATAGATTTGCTTGGAAACATCCACTGTCACTCAATTTTATTTAGGATTCGTTATATCATTGTTTTTACAAAGTTCCAATGTTTTCGCAATAATGTGAACATATTGTTTTATAAAGGTTTAGTGTTAAAGGAATTAAACATTTAACTCTCTTAGAATTGCATGGAAACATCCACTGTCACTCAGTTTTTATTTAGGATTTGTTAAATCATGTTTTTTTTACAAAGTTCAAATGTTTTCGCAATAATGTGCAAATATTGTTTTATAAAGGTTTAGGTCAAAGGAATTAAACATTTAGCTCTCATAGATTTGCTTGGAAACAGCCACTGTCACTCAATTTTATTTAGGATTCGTTATATCATTTTTTTTCACAAAGTTCAAATGTTTTCGCAATAATGTGAACATATTGTTTTATAAAGGTTTAGTGTTAAAGGAATTAAACATTTAACTCTCATCGAATTGCATGGAAACATCCACTGTCACTCAGTTTTTATTTAGGATTCGTTAAATCATGTTGTTTTTACCAAATTCATCTGTTTTCGCGATAATGTGCACATATTTTTTATAAAGGTTTAATGATAAAGTAATTAAATATTTAACTCTCTTAGAATTGCATGGAAACATCCACTGTCACTCAGTTTTTATTTAGGATTCGTTAAATCTTGTTCTTTTTACAAAATTCCACTGTTTTCGCAATAATGTGAACATATTGTTTTATAAAGGTTTAGTGGTAAAGGAATTAAACACTTAACTCTCTTAGAATTGCATGGAAACATCCACTATCACTCAGTTTTTATTTAGGATTTGGTAATCTTGTTCTTTTTAAAAAATTCAACTGTTTTCGCAATAAAGTGAACATGTTGTTTTATAAAGGTTTAGTGATATAGGAATTAAACATTTAACTCTCTTAGAATTGCATGGAAACATCCACTGTCACTCAGTTTTTATTTAGGATTCGTTAAATCATGTTGTTTTTACCAAATTCATCTGTTTTCGCACTAATGTGCACATATTATTTTATAAAGGTTTAATGATAAAGCAATTAAACATTTAACTCTCTTAGAATTGCATGGAAACATCCACTGTCACTCAGTTTTTATTTAGGATTCGTTAAATCTTATTCTTTTTGCAAAATTCAACATTTTTCGCTCTAATGTGAACATATTGTTTTTTAAAGGTTTAGTGATAAAGGTATTAAACATTTAACTCTCTTAGAATTGCATGGAAACATCCACTGTCACTCAGTTTTTATTTAGGATTCGTTAAATCATGTTGTTTTTACCAAATTCATCTGTTTTCGCAATAATGTGCACTTATTTTTTATAAAGGTTTATTGATAAAGCAATTAAACATTTAACTCTCTTAGAATTGCATGGAAACATCCACTGTCACTCAGTTTTTATTTAGGATTCATTAAATCTTGTTCTTTTTACAAAATTCAACTGTTTTCGCAATAATGAGAACATATTGTTTTATAAAGGTTTAGTGATAAAGGAATTAAACATTTAACTCTCTTAGAATTGCATGGAAACATCCACTGTCACTCAGTTTTTATTTAGAATTTGTTAATTCATTTTTTTTACAAAGTTCAAATGTTTTCGCAATAATGTGCAAATATTGTTTTGTAAAGGTTTTGTTTAAAGGAATTAAACATTTAACTCTCATAGATTTGCTTGGAAACATCCACTGTCTCTCAATTTTATTTACGATTCGTTTAATCATATTTTTTACAAAGTTCAAATGTTTTCGCAATAATGTGAACATATTGTTTTATAAATCTTTAGTGTTAAAGGAATTAAACATTTAACTCTCATAGAATTGCCTGGAAACATCCACTGTCACTCAGTTTTTATTTAGGATTCGTTAAATCATGTTGTCTTTACAAAATTCAACTGTTTTCGCAATAATGTGCACATATTATTTTATAAAGGTTTAGTGATAAAGGAATTAAACATTTAACATTCTTTGAATTGGATGGAAACATCCATTGTGACTCAGTTTTTATTTAAGATTCGTTAAATCATGTTGTTTTTGCAAAATTCAACTGTTTTCGCAATAATGGGCACATATTGTTTTATAAAGGTTTAGTGATAAAGGAATTAAACATTTAACTCTCTTAGAATTGCATGGAAACATCCACTGTCACTCAGTTTTTTTTAGGATTTGTTAAATCATTTTTTTTACAAAGTTCAAATGTTTTCGCAATAATTTGCAAATATTGTTTTATAAAGGTTTGGTTTAAAGGAATTAAACATTTAACTCTCATAGATTTGCTTGGAAACATCCACTGTCTCTCAATTTTTTTAGGATTCGTTTAATCATATTTTTTACAAAGTTCAAATGTTTTCGCAATAATGTGAACATATTGTTTTATAAATCTTAAGTGTTAAAGGAATTAAACATTTAACTCTTATAGAATTGCCTGGAAACATCCACTATCACTCAGTTTTTATTTAGGATTCGTTAAATCATGTTGTTTTCACAAAGTTTAACTGTTTTCGCAATAATGTGCACATATTTTTTTATAAGGGTTTAGTGTTAAAGGAATTAAACAATTAACTCTCTTAGAATTGCATGGAAACATCCACTGTCACTCAGTTTTTATTTAGCATTTGTTAAATCATGTTGTCTTTACAAAATTCAACTGTTTTCGCAATAATGTGCACATATTATATTATAAAGGTTTAATGATAAAGCAATTAAACATTTAACTCTCTTAGAATTGCATGGAAACGTCCACTGTCCCTCAGTTTTTATTTAAGATTGGTTAAATCATGTTGTTTTTAAATAGTTCAAATGTTTTCGCAATAATGTGGTCATATCATTTTATAAAGGTTTAGTGTTACAGGAATTAAAAATTTAACTATCTTAGAATTGCATGGAAACATTCACTATGACTCAGGTTTTTTTTAGGATTCGTTAAATCATGTTGTTTTTACAAAGTTTAAATGTTTTCTCAATAATGTGCAAATATTGTTTTATAAAGGTTTAGTGATAATGGAATTAAACATTTAACTCTCATTGATTAGCTTGGAAACATCCACTGTTACTCAATTTTATTTAGGATTCGTTAAATAATTTTTTTTCAAAGTTCAAATGTTTTCGCAATAATGTGAACATATTGTTTTATAAATGTTTAGTGTTAAAGGAATTAAACATTTAACTCTCATAGAATTGCCTGGAAACATCCACTGTCACTCAGTTTTTATTTAAGATTCGTTAAATCATGTTGTCTTGACAAAATTCAACTGTTTTCGCAATAATGTGCATATATTATTTTATAAAGGTTTAGTGATAAAGGAATTAAACATTTAACTCTCTTTCAATTGGATGGAAACATCCATTGTGACTCAGTTTTTATTTAAGAATAGATAAATCATGTTGTTTTTGCAAAATTCAACTCTTTTCGCAATAATGGGCACATATTGTTTTATAAAGGTTTAGTGATAAAGTAATTAAACATTTAACTCTCTTAGAATTGTATGGAAACATCCACTGTCACTCAGTTTTTATTTAGGATTTGTTAAATCATGTTTTTTTACAAAGTTCAAATGTTTTCGCAATAATGTGCAAATATTGTTTTAAAAAGGATTAGTTTAAAGGAATTAAACATTTAACTCTCATAGATTTGCTTGGAAACATCCACTGTTACTCAATTTTATTTAGGATTCATTAAATCATTTTTTTTACAAAGTTGAAATGTTTTCGCAATAATGTGAACATATTGTTTTATAAAGGTTTAGTGTTAAAGGAATTAAACATTTAACTCTCATAGAATTGCATGAAAACATCCACTGTCACTCAGTTTTTATTTAGGATTCGTTAAATCATGTTGTTTTTACAAACTTCAACTGTTTTCGCAATAATGTGCACATATTATTTTATAAAGGTTTAATGATAAAGCAATTAAACATTTAACTCTCTTAGAATTGCATGGAAACATCCACTGTCACTCAGTTTTTATTTAATATTCGTTAAATCATGTTGTTTTTAAAAATTTCAACTGTTTTCGCAATAATGAGCACATATTATTTTATAAAGGTTTAGTGATAAAGGAATTATACATTTAACTCTCTTTGAATTGGATGGAAACATCCATTATGACTCATTTTTTATTTAAGAATAGTTAAATCATGTTGTTTTTACAAAATTCAACTATTTTCGCAATAATGGGCACATATTGTTTTATAAAGGTTTAGTGATAAAGGAATTAAACAATTAACTCTCTTAGAATTGCATGGAAACATCCACTGTCACTCAGTTTTTATTTAGGATTCATGAAATCTTGTTCTTTTTACAAAATTCAACTTTCTCGCAATAATGTCAACATATTTTTTTATAAAGGTTTAGTGATAAAGGAATTAAACATTTAACTCTCTTAGAATTGCATGGAAACATCCACTGTCACTCAGTTTTTATTTAGGATTCGTTAAATCTTGTTCTTTTTACAAAATTCAACTGTTTTCGCAATAATGTGAACACATTGTTTTCTAAAGGTTTAGTGATAAAGGAATTAAACATTTAACTCACTTAGAATTGCATGGAAACATCCACTGTCACTCAGTTTTTTTTAGGATTTGCTAAATCATTTTTTTTACAAAGTTCAAATGTTTTCGCAATAATGTGCAAATATTGTTTTATAAAGGTTTTGTTTAAAGGAATTAAACATTTAACTCTCTTAGAATTGCATGGAAACATCCACTGTCACTCAGTTTTTATTTAGGATTCGTTAAATCATGTTGTCTTTACAAAAATTCAACTGTTTTCGCAATAATGTGCACATATTATTTTATAAAGGTTTAGTGATAAAGGAATTAAACATTTAACTTTCTTTGAATTGGATGGAAACATCCATTGTGACTCAGTTTTTATTTAAGATTCGTTAAATCATGTTGTTTTTACAAAATTCAACTGTTTTCGCAATAATGGGCACATATTGTTTTCTAAAGGTTTAATGATAAAGGAATTAAACATTTAACTCTCTTAGAATTGCAAGGAAACATCCACTGTCACTTAGTTTTTTTTAGGATTTGTTAAATCATTTTTTTACAAAGTTCAAATGTTTTCGCAATAATGTGCAAATGTTGTTTTATAAGGGTTTGGTTTAAAGGAATTAAACATTTAACTCTCATAGATTTCCTTGGAAACATCCACTGTCTCTCAATTTTTTTTAGGATTCGTTTAATCATATTTTTTACAAAGTTCAAATGTTTTCGCAATAATGTGAACATATTGTTTTATAAATCTTAAGTGTTAAAGGAATTAAACATTTAACTCTTATAGAATTGCCTGGAAACATCCACTATCACTCAATTTTTATTTAGGATTCGTTAAATCATGTTGTTTTCACAAAGTTTAACTGTTTTCGCAATAATGTGCACATATTGTTTTATAAGGGTTTAGTGTTAAAGGAATTAAACAATTAACTCTCTTAGAATTGCATGGAAACATCCACTGTCACTCAGTTTTTATTTAGCATTCGTTAAATCATGTTGTCTTTACAAAATTCAACTGTTTTCGCAATAATGTGCACATATTATATTATAAAGGTTTAATGATAAAGCAATTAAACATTTAACTCTCTTAGAATTGCATGGAAACATCCACTGTCACTCAGTTTTTATTTAGGATTCGTTAAATCATGTTGTTTTTACAAACTTCGACTGTTTTCGCAATAATGTGCACATATTATTTTATAAAGGTTTAATGATAAAGCAATTAAACAATTAACTCTCTTAGAATTGCATGGAAACATCCACTGTCACTCAGTTTTTATTTAAGATTCGTTAAATCATGTTGTTTTTACAAAATTCAACTGTTTTCGCAATAATGTGCACATATTATTTTATAAAGGTTTAGTAATAAAGGAATTAAACATTTAACTCTCTTTGAATTGGATGGAAACATCCATTGTGACTCATTTTTTATTTAAGAATAGTTAAATCATGTTGTTTTTACAAAATTCAACTATTTTCGCAATAATGTGCACATATTGTTTTATAACGGATTAGTGGTAAAGGAATGAAACATTTAACTCTTAGAATTGCACGGAAACATCCTCTGTTTTTATCTAGGATTCGTTAAATATTGTTCATTTTCCAAAATTCAACTGTTTTCGCAATAATGTGAACATATTGTTTTATAAAGGTTTAGTCATAAAGGAATTAATCATTTAAGTCTCTTAGAATTACATGGAAACATCCACTATCACTAAGTTTTTATTTAGGATTCGTTAAATCATGTTCTTTTTAAAAAATTCAACTGTTTTCGCAATAATGTGCACATATTGTTTTATAACTGTTTAGTGTTAAAGCCATTAAACATTTAACTCACTTAGAATTGGATGGAAACATCCATTGTGACTCAGTTTTTATTTAGGATTCGTTAAATCATGTTGTTTTTACAAAGTTGAACTGTTTTCTCAATAATGTGCACATATTGTTTTATAAAGGTTTAGTGTTACAGTAATTAAACAATTAACTCTCTTAGAATTGCATGGAAACATCCACTGTCACTCAGTTTTTATTTAGGATTCGTTAAATCATGTTGTGTTTACAAAATTCATCTGTTTTCGCAATAATGTGCACATATTATTTTATAAAGGTTTACTGATAAAGCAATTAAACATTTAACTCTCTTAGAATTGAATGGAAACAGCCACTGTCACTCAGTTTTTATTTAGGATTCGTTAAATCATGTTGTTTTTACAAAATTCAACTATTTTCGCAATAATGTGCACATATTATTTTATAAAGGTTTAATGATAGAGTAATTAAACATTTAACTCTCTTAGAATTGCACGGAAACATCCACTGTGACTCTGTTTTTATCTACGATTCGTTAAATATTGTTCTTTTTACAAAATTCAACTGTTTTCGCAAAAATGGGCACATATTGTTTTATAAAGGTTTAGTGATAAATGAATTAAACATTTAACTCTCTTAGAATTGCATGGAAACACCCACTGTCACTCAATTTTTATTTAGGATTCGTTAAATCATGTTTTATTTACAAAGTTCAAATGTTTTGGCAATAATGTGCAAATATTGTTTTATGAAGGTTTAATTTAAAGGAATTAAACATTTAACTCTCATAGATTTGCTTGGAAACATCCACTGTCACTCAATTTTATTCAGGATTCGTTAAATCATTTTTTTACAAATTTCAAATGTTTTCGCAATAACGTGCACATATTGTTTTATAACTAATTAGTGTTAAAGGAATGAAACATT